>JBBPLE010000212.1:0-52683 GCA_038089675.1 Boletales sp. KT-2023b
GTCCAAACATAGTTGGAGCTCTCCGCTCATGAGCCAATCTAGTATTCTATCATCCAGGGTATGGGTCGTGAGATTGGCTTTAATAAGGGATTGAAGAGTAGCATCAGCAGATATTCGGATGATATCCAGCTGGCAGCGAAGCTTCTCAACAGTGTCGAAGTTTTGATTATTTGCATGTGCCATTGCTGATCTACGAATTCCGTGGGAGATGTCCACAACGTTCTCGAGCAGTCGAGTGTAACGTGCAGCAAAATCCACTGGCATGCTAAAGGGATCCCGGCGTGAAAAAGAATCGAAGGGGGCTTCCAGGTCGTAAACTCAGATTAAGTAACGTTACGGCCTCGTGGTAAGTAGGACACAAATACTGAACATGCCTGCAGTGCGCAAAAGCACGCGCAGTCACGGTGCACGGACTCTAAATATACATAGCCTCTATTAACCTTTCGACTCGTTGCCACTAATCGCTGTAGACTCGACGATAAAGATACGTGTATGTATCTCGTTCTAGCTGGGCTCCAATGACTTCGCAGCATTGAGATTCAAACGAAATGATCTACAAGGCCGATTCGCTGGTGGACCCACACTGCAGGACGGGTTTGAAAACCGCACTCCTTTCTCCGATAGGAGCCTGTGGACGTGTTCTTTCAAATCTGAATTATTGTAATTCATTCAATTTCCCACCCCAGACACGCGACTCAGGCATGTTGCGATGACATGTTCGTTCTAACCCGAATGCATAACAAGCGATCAACATGGACTGGCGAAAATTTTCATCCTCTGACTCCATTGGCAATCACTTCAAGTTGTGACTTTCCCCTCTTAACATGACACTCGTTGGTACTCTTTGGGGTGATCTTCGTCAACGACAAACCAAAGTCGTGCGTACGATTGACCGTGTCTTGGACCACGTCAAAATCCATTTGCGCTGTTTAGATTCTCAGTGTTGCGACGCTGAATGATTTTGAGCTCGAACTCCCTGGGTGGTCGCTAGTGGACAGACCTGCTGACTTTACAACCAAGTTTCCTTACGGGAAGATCCCCGGCTTTGAGGGTACGGATGGATACAAGTTGATCGAGGGTGCTGCCATTGCCCGCTACGGTGAGCTCAAGTATTGCTCAGTTCGGGACCGTTGTCTACAACCAATTCATTCCAGTGAGCAGTATCGGAACAAAGATTAATTTACTGGGTTCCGGCGCACAGGAGGCCGGGGTAGTCGATCAATGGGTCCACTTTGCTGAGCACGAGATTGGCACGCCAGCTCACAACCTGACGCGTCTCGTGTATGGTCTATCTGGACCCTTCAGCCGCGAGGTAACGTTACCGCCAAACGTGGCTCGCGTGCTTCATCTGAAGCAGGCTTCAGGCACTTGACAAGGAGACCGAGCGTCTGTTTCGTTCCCTCTCCTACCTCGAATCGCACCTCGCGATGCACCCCTCCGGCCACGTGGCGTTGGATTCCTTGACCCTCGCCGACCTTGTAGTGGCTGGGGTGGTATTCCACGCGACGCGTGTTTCGCTCGGAACTGCCGAACGCGCTCAGTATCCAAGCGTTTTTGCTCATTACACAAAAGTGACTGGAGACGAGAAGATAAAACAGTACTGGGGAGAGTCTGAGGGGTTTGTGGATGTACGAATCACGGAACTAATCGCCCCTCCACAAAATTGAAAACGGCGACCATGGTCCATCGACCGGATGTTGTATGGGTGCAGTGAGCATCGCCGATGATTGCTTTGCATGACAGTGACTGAAACTTTGAAGTATGTAATTGGCCTTGCTTTTTCATTCTATGTAAAATATTAGTCATCTACGCATCCTCAAATGTAATTCGTTTACTCCCAAAGCGTCGGGGCCGTTGGCCACCGATAGCCTGGTTCACAGTCATCCAGTACCGCCGAGACTCTCATCCCGATCAAGTTACCAAGCGTTGGCTATCGACTAGTCTCCCGTCTTTGAGTTCTAACTATATGGTTCATTGACGATGGAAGGTGCCAATGTATTCAGATGGGAGGGGGCTGTTTTGCTCCATCGTGCTCCATTGTGATTCCAGCAGCCTACAGCTAGACAATCGGACAACATCAGACGATTGATTTGATGAACACAAGATAATACAGTCTACCCAAATACAGAGGACAAAGGAAAACTCTCAGCCCCAAAGGTACTTTGCATGAGCTTCAGGGTATCTCGACCCTTGAACATCAGCGTTGTCAATGACCTGATTAATCTCCTGCAGCTCCGCCTCAGTAAACACAACATCACCACCCGCACAGTTCTCGAGAGTGCGCTTGGCGTGGCTGCAAAGATACACGATTAACAATATTAATGAAATCTGTTCTTGCAAGGGGGATGTCGAACGTACGAAGAGCCCGGAAGAGGTATAACATGCGATCCAAGAGAACCAACCCAGCCAATAGAAAGTTGCCCTGGCGTGATACCCTTCTTCTCGGCAAGGTCGGTCAAAACCTCCACTATAGTAAGGTTGTGCTCAAAATTCTGAATATGATGTGAGCAGGAGATAATACGACATTGATCAGGACTTACCCCCTCTTGAAAGCGTGGCATGTGGCGGCGCACATCACCCTCTAGATGGTGCTTTAGTCTTGAAACCCAACGAGAGTAATTGTCGCGTACCAGGAATATCCTCAAGTCTTTTGATCTGCCCAGTTAAAAAGCCTTTTCCAAGCGGCCTGCGCCTTGTCAGAAACAGTTGCAATGGAGATTAAAAATGGAGTATCTTACGCATAAGCTGCAACTGCTACACCGAGTTCCTGCGCGGTAGCGATAACTAAGAACACTAGGGTGAAATCAATTGCGAAGACAGAAACATGCTAACTGACCGTCCCGTGTTTGCTGCTCGTACGAAAATGGGCTGACCTCTATTTCGACGACACTGATCGGATGCACCTACAAAAGGCTCTCAATTGCGTCGGATGATCATGACTTCCCAGATACTAACCTTGTGACCACGACGCAGAGTCTCCGCACTACACTCGGACATGCCGATGTGGTCCAACTTTCCTTCGCTTTTGAGCTTGGCGAGCGCCGCAATAGAAACCTCTACGGGGACATTGGGATCCACGCGAGCGCACTGGAACAAGTTAAGACGCTTCACTCCTCTCAACTTTTCATTGACTGAATTGACGCTCCGGGTGATGTTCTCTGGCCTATGAATCATCAAATATTCGCTTCAGAACTATTCAAATGACTGGACACGTACGAGCCATTCGCCTCCGCATGCCCAGGCAGGATTCCTCCCTAGTAAGAAGGGGAAGAGAAGTATTTAAAAACATGCATTGTACCTGCAGTCTGTCCCCAACTTACTTTGATGGACAAGAAGGTCCTGTCGACATACTCGGGATACTTTTCGAAAAATCTGGCAATCATTTCCAAATTTGTAGTAGACCAGTTGTGTCCGTAGAACTCTCCTGATCGTGTGTTAGTGCGTAGAAGAGCACGTTGGTCGCGTTGTACTCACCGCCGTTGAGGAACATTTTGGCACCGGCAGGCAAAGCGTCGATGCCAGCTTTGATTGCTTCAAAGCATTGTTCGTCTGGAACTGGATTCGGCGTCCAACTACACGTTCGACGCGTTACAAATGCAAAAAAGATGAGATAGTAACTTTCGATACTTGCGTCATAGTCATGAGACCGTGCTGTGGCAGAAACACAAGGAAGTGAGATTGTCGTGACGCTGAACAAAACGACGACAACTTACAGCGACTTTCCCAACGACGACATCAGAGGCCGTGCCTCCAAGGTGAGTTGTTACACGGGCCATTGTGTTGGATTAAAAATGGGTGAGTAGACGATGAATTGGTTCTGCCCCAGTGTTCATTAAGAGGGCTTTATAGAATTGGACCTTCCAACAAACAAGCAGATGCATGCTCACCGTCACTCCATGACGCACACCCCCGGCACACCCATGAGTAATGCCAATTGTTCATGGGGTCTACTCTATTTACCGATGCGGCGATGAATGGGTGCGCCTTCAATGCGGAACGGACCGAAAAAAGCGGCGGGACGAGGATGGGTGTCGAAAAATGATGACATATAGACTTGCTCAGGAGAAGTCATTGTTCAGGCTGCCGCAGATGACGCAGCTGCTGAGCCGGATCGTTCAACTTCAACACTCACAATCTACGTAAGACCTTTGTCACAACTTTTGCAGCGCTTATAAATCACTTGCACGGAAGCACTACGTGGCCTCAGGTCAGCTCTCAAGGTACCCACACTTGCTTCGTTGCTAATCTCTGCCCCCTGCCTGACACCCGTTATTATATGTTATGTTAAGTGGCACGGATTTACCATTTGGAATTCGTCGCTGGTCGTTTGAAGCCTCTTCAAACCCCATGAAATCCCGTTCTGTTCAACGATAAGTAGAAGTCCGCCGATGGACAACGAGTCGGAGCATTCCGCTGTCCTTTGATCATTCAATGACCCATGTACAGTCAGTACTTGACACTTGGCATAGGTTATCACCGTACTACGTCACCAGGTCCATTTCATCTCTGCAGGCGATGGATCTTACGACTGATTGCAGTTATTCGAGCTGTGGCTTATCTTCTCTGGGTCCGAGTTTGTTCATCGTGCGATGCTCCACAAACACACAGACGGTGTGCGCCTTAGGGAGGTATGATAAGCAAGTGAAAAGCAGGCAGCCGCATTCCTGTCGGCAGTGCTTGGAGAAACCCATCAGATCTGTCTTTGCATGTGGAGACCGATGGTCAAAGTTATTCCTGAGGGCGGTGCAGGGTTAGATACAAGATAGCCGGGAAAAGAGTTTTCCACCTGCCATTGACCTACTTGTGTTGTCATGCAACATCATATCTACATGCGAGTTCCGTGGACCCTCCCTCAGGACACGCAGGTCCATCTAGAATCAACAGCATTGGGAATTGCATAATCTCCGTTTGTGGGTACTTATCTTGGCCCATCCACAGGATTATCGGCTGATCCCGATGGCATTTGATCCAAGGCACCGTACAGCAAGTTCGCCCCATGGGTGACTCTGCCCAAGTATGGCAACCTTCCATCAAACCTTCAACTCAAGAGGTTGCGTAACTTCGCTCAGTTGACTCGGTTGCATGCCGATAGTTTTCGTGTCCGTGTCTTGAAAGCGGCTGGGCTTACTGATCGCTGACTCAACACATCGCTTGCTGACTGTACACCCCCCTTTGCTCCGGTCTTGATCCAATCTGATCCTAAACACGAAGACAGCAATCTTGCTCCGACTGTTTCATGGCCTGAGTATATAAAGACCATTTTGTCCTAGTGATTTTCACCTTCAAATTTATCGATCATCGCTCTGAAACCTCCGTCCATTCATAAAAATGACTCTTATTGGTACTCTTTGGGGCAACACTCGCCAACGTCAGACCAAAGTCGTACGTTGAATGGACCATATCTTCAGTTCGACGTTGATTTGTGCTGCTTCATTAGATTCTCAGTGTCGCAGCACTTAATGGGCTTGAGCTCAAGCTGCCCGAGCTTTCGTACAACTCGGAGAAACCAGCCGACTTTACCACCAAGTTCCTGTATGGGAAAATTCCCGCATTTGAGGGTATAGATGGATTCAAGTTGATCGAGGGTGCTCCGATTGCTCGCTACGGTGAGTACCGAGTCGACCAGCCTTGCTTCTACTTTATTTACGGTGTGCTCTGCTCGTCAGTGAGCAGCATTGGGACCAATGTCAAACTGTTGGGTTCAAACGAACAGGAAGCTGCTATCATCGATCAATGGGTGCACTTTGCTGAGCATGAAGTCGGTGTACCGATATACACCTACTATGGTGTTGTATACGGCATGTTCCAGCCTTTTAATTCCGAGGTGAGCAGGAAGTTCGCGATCGACTTTTATCTGAATAATCCGCTGTAGAACGTGACAAAGACTCGTGAGCGCATTGATCGTGCCCTCAACTTCCTTGAGGCGCATCTTAAAACGCGTACTTCTGGTTACGTGGCCTTGGACACCTTAACCCTTGCTGATTTTGTTGTGGCTGGCACAACTTTCATGCTGGCGAGTGCTGTGCTGGGATCCGCTGAACGCGCACAATATCCTCACGTCTTTGCCCACTATGAAAAAGTGACCGGAGATGAGAAGGTGAAGCAGTTCTGGGGGACCGAAGGATGGGTAGAGACCGCCATTACCGAACTTACAAAGGCACCGTGGGCCTAAAGTTGCAAAGGGCGGCGAACACCGTTACCAACGACTGAGGAATGTTGTATAAATAAATTGCTGTGATTCTCCACGATGTTATAACTTGAACCATGCACAAACCATAATGTTCTTAAATGCAGTCGCATAACTTGAAAGTTATCAAGCGCAGCATTCCGGCATCCTGAAGTCATTACGGTGTGCCAAGCGATACACCGCCCCACAGAATTATCAGGAGGCGGCGATAGCCGTAGAATGATCACTTGACCGTCTGACGTGTACTAATATCCTCACCATCCGACACGCATTGACATTATGACCCCTATAGGTACTCTCTGGGGTGACCCACGTCAGCGTCAGAGTAAAGTTGTACGTCATAAACTCATAATGGGCCGTACTAATGAGTTCGATAGCTAATTTATGCTATATAGATCCTCAGCGTGGCAGCAGTCAACAATTTTGAGCTCGAACTACCCGCGTGGTCATTCCAAGACAAGCCTGCCGAGTATACGGACAAGTTTCCCTACGGAAAGATCCCTACCTTCGAAGGGACGGATGGATTCAAGCTGATCGAAGGCACCACGATCGCACGCTACTGTGAGTGCCTATCCGAAGACTTTTCTCGACTAAGACGGATACCCTGCACTGTATCCTAGTGGCCAGCATCGGGACCGACATTGACCTATTAGGTTCTAACCCAAAGGATACCGCAATCATCGACCAATGGGTACACTTTGCTGAACATGAAATCAGCTCGCCTACCCAAAATATCACGGGTCTGATATATGGCTACTATAAGCCCTTTAACCTCGAGGTAAATTATTCGTTACTTACATAACAATGGCTAGTTTCATCGGAGGAAATCCGCTGTAGAGTCTTGACAAGAATATGGAGCGACTTGTCCGCGCTCTCGACTACCTCGAGACACATCTCTCGAATCGCCCCTCCGGTTACGTGGCTTTAGACACGCTGACTCTCGCCGATTTTGTTTTGGTTGGCACGATTTTCGCCGCAGCGATTGTGTCGCTGGGGAAGGCTGAACGTGCACAATACCCACATATCTTCGCCCATTATGCGAAGGTGACTGGAGATGAGAGGGTGAAGCAACACTGGACGGAAGAATTCGTGGATGCCCGAAGTACTGAACCTAAACAACCTCCTGCTGTTTAAGATATAGAGGATGATGACCAGTATTGATCAAAGAGTGTCGACGGATGAATAAGTTGTTGAGGAAGGAATGACTAGGGACAGTACTGGTGTATGGATGCTTGGCCTTATGTAATGAATCTCTAACCTATTCGAGTCTCCTCCGGCCATCAACGTTCAACTTGGTCAGTGAACGGACTCTCCAAATAGCTTGCCACTGGAATTTGATACTTGATGCAGCGGACCTCTCAAAGAAATTGTAGCTGTCTCGCAAGGAACCCACAGCTCGACTTCAGAATATATAATCAACAAATTTTCGGGGTTTTCAGCTCTGCAGCTTGCTTCTGGTGACTCTATGCTTGTCATTGAAGCCTTCACCAAGGTTGTCCCTACAAACATTTCCTTGATGACCAAATGACAGTGACAGTGACTGAAGAACTGCAGTCATGCGTGGGCAATCGAAAGAGATGGTCGAATACTTAAACGCGTTGGCCATCTGAAGTGACTAGAGGCTCCGTTCAACTTCATAAGCAACCTGAAGTCGGAGTTGTTGCTTCCATGGTTCTTTTTTCATTCCTTGGCCGACTGACGATGTTTTGTAAACTAGTTCGATTCCCGAGGTGGGAACTTATTCACAATGGACGAACATGGTCCTCAACTCTCTACAGGGACCGCGAGCGATTCAGCCTCGGAGGATACTGGCAGTGTGCAAGAGACAGTCAGCCGCGTTACGTTCTCTGGAACCACGTCGCCTAGAGCTAACCTAAATGCTCATTGACGCTGGATGTAGTCCCCATGCTCGCAGGGTGAAATATCATAACCATTGCAGTGGAATGTGGATGTTCCTTACCACAACCCACTTCCTCCCGATATATTGGTTTGTTGCGTTGCGGTACCGGTTACCTCCATCATTCAATCCTTGCCTCTCAATGTTGATATCTCATTATGGCTGTTAGACTTTATCCTTAATCACTTCGCAGTGCGCGCTCGTCAGACTGCCACACTCACGCATACACATTATGTAAGCCACACACATTGCTTGCCCCCGTCTTTTTCGTTCTCACCGTTCCACATCGTTTCGGGTGTGCACCGAGGTACGTTCTCACTTCTTCATCAGTTGTAACATTGTTCATGTACATTGCCTAGTTCCGTTGGTCCAGCTAGACCATGATCAAGTTCACTGGATTTTGAACATTCTCGCCCTTCCCCATCAACGAGAACACAACGACTTGCACTTGAACAAGCATGGGTTCTACTGCCCTTGCTGCCCCCTCTGAATCATGGGTCGAAAAGTTGAGCTTCCGGGCCGTAAGCAGCCGGAACTAACGAAAAGAGGGAAAATCAGACGCTCCCGATTATCGCCATCCTCCGAGATTGCTTCACAAAAAGCACTAGTAAGTATTTCATGTAAGTGAGTGGAGCCAAGACTCTCCCACCCGGCCCGGCTTCTCCCATGACAGTCGGTGCATTGGGGCAAGCGTTACATAGCATACCAGCGAAGTATGTATAAACGCGGAATAGACGCAGCGCCACTTGATCTAACCCATTCTCGGACGGACGTTGATCAGTGCCTGTCTGGGTCAACAATGGTGGTCTCTCCATGAAACAAAGACGAAATCCGAGCCTTGGACCAGACTTTTCGTCCCTCGTCTCCGCGACCGCACATCGGTGAGATAAGCCGTCGGAGAGACTCAGCGATCCATCGCTCATTGACTCATTCCCGTCCTTATTCGCGTCCGTAAACGCCGTGTGAACACATTCTGACGTTACCCCCAGCCAGTAACATGTATGTACGTGATTTGTTGATTCTTCTGTCTCCTACTGTCACAGGTGGTTGGGTGATAGGTAGCACGCAATTCAGTCAAAAAAGACACGTACAGGGCACCAGACTCAAACATGTCGTATCCCTGGGGTTGCGGGCCCATCGCAGCCACCCACATGTGCGCGACGTGCCGGACCAGACAGCGCTGACACGATGTGCCACATCACTGGTTCTTCACGCATCTCGGACCGTCCACGCGTGCTTTTGACAAGACGATGTCGCTGGCGGGCGCGCGCGGTTGCCCGGCGCGCTCAGCGAAGCGAAGGGATGGACGATCTCTCGCATGGATCCAAGGCACCATCACGCGTCATTCGGCCGCCGTACGTACCTTCGACGTCGCGACCGTGCGTACGTACCCATACGTATCGCGGACGACAACGCAACTTGGTGCCAGGGGGTGTCTGAATGTCGCTTCGGGCGCCGAGGATACCCTGTCTGATGATCCTCGACGGGCTGAGCCTGCACGGTCTGTCGTGCTCTTCCTCGCCTGGTACCTGGACGCTGACGTTCCGACGTCGGCCTCGGTATAACTTTCACCGTATTACCCCATAGGCCCGTACATGGACCTGTCGCCCAGTGCGTTCTTATCGAACGACAAGTAAATCCAATTTTAAAATCGCGAAATGGCGTGATATGGTGGTACTTGCTGTGATAGATTCCGCGGCGCCAATGTTCCAACAGATTCTCACGCGTCCTTCGGACTTCTACACGCCCGAAGTGTCAAACAAGAATAGAAAATCAAATAGAGAATGTCATCGTCACCTGAAACGACGGGTCCTAACTCAGCTCGCCATTCAGATCAGCTACGGGTGGCCGCCCGAGCGGTTATCAAACGTTGAGCGATTCGTAATTCTTGTCCTTCTCACCGACGAATCGAGGCCCGGATCGTCCGAAATCATTCATATCGTCATCCACGTCTACATCGTCATCGTCATCAACGGCTGGTCGACCAGTGGAACAAATTAGAAACCACCCAACCAAAACTAGGATCAGGAAGGAGTGACGTAAATATCAGAATGACAAGAGAAATACAACAGGCGGACGACGCCCACGTCCGGCATATGAGTATCAGATGCGTTGAATGATGCAAAAGAAAGAAAGGTGGTGGGTGAGTGGTATCGTATGATAGGTATCCTACATGTCATGCATACGATAGGACAGATGGGAATGAAAAAAAAAAAAATGCAACAGAGAGGGAAGAAAAGAATGTGACGTAGTGTAAGCGCTACATAATGAAGAGTAGACAAGCGGCAAGGATAAGTCAACGAAATGCACGCACACCTCATGTCAAGGCACGATGCCCACGATGATACCCATCAAACCGCCAGCAATAATCAACGCCACAAACCCGGCTCGGGTGACGACCTCCCATTGGGCACGTTTCACCACCGGTGACTGCACCAGTGTCAACGGCGTCGCAAATGCAGGCACACCCTTCGTAAACGAGGGTATCAACGTCGTGAAAAACGTAAACCGTTTCCCTCGCTCTTCGCTCGACGGCAATGCTTCGGGGGGCGACGTGCACTGATTGCATTTGTACTGTGCGCGCCCAAAGAGGGTGCCGATGCCCGTCACTGACGGGGTCGAGGCCGACTTGGCCGACGTCGGTAGCGTCGGTTCCACATTGATAGACGACAAGGGCACACCATCGCCCGCACCCAAGACCCCCTTGTTGGCCGGTAACGCGTCGAAATCGAAGTAACACGCGCTCCGTTGACTGCGCAGCGACTTGGATGTCTCGCCCAAACTCGTCGTACTGCCGCCCGAGTAATCCCTCGGGATGAACCCCGCCGTCGGACCATACTCGAAGGATGACCCTTTTGAGATGCTCTGAAAGCTCCGCCGACTCGGCCTGGGATTCACCGTGAGAGGAAGCTCTCCGGCGACCGGGGACATCGACAACCCCGTAGTCCGAACCGACGGTCGTACATGCGCAGGCTCCACATAAGTGATCGACGACGGCGACATGCGGTATTCGGGTCGGTGCAGACACGACGCCGTTGCGGGTCCCTCTGGCGCAGGCACGTCGTCGAAAAACGCAGGCGAGACATCGATCTCGTTACACCCCACCGATGAGCCCTCTGATTCACAGGATTCGCAAGACTCGGTGAGACTCGCGGTGGAAAATGGAGGATAAGGACGGGATGTAGGGAGTGTTGTTGGGGAATCAACTGAAGCCACAGTCGGCGAAGCGCCTACGCTCCCAGAAGCCTTCTCCGATAGAGGGGGGACGCTACGTGGCGGTATAGAGAGGGGTGGACAGCGGTGGTTCGATCTAGGAGGCATGGGAGAAGAGGGGGACATTGGAATAGGCCGCGATATCATCGGCCGAGCGAGTTCAAACCTGCGCAGCTGCCGCAGATCACCGAAAACATATATCATTAGGCAAATCTGGTAGTAACACTTAGTCACGTGACTACTACCATACGAATCACTTACACCTTGCAAACTGGCGATCAAGATAGTCAAACCAAACCAGAGACCAGGAAACGCAGCAAGACGAATCAAGCGTGTATGTGGACCGAGATTCCAACCCCCGGTGGTCAATATGAGAGGAACCACGCCAGAAACGAGTGTGAAGACACAACCACCCGCGATTCCACATATGGCTCTTTGAGAGCCCACGTTGGTGTACGCAGCACGCACGAACCGTTTGAGGGATTCGTTGAGCATCATGCGTGCTTCCATCGCGACCTCGCTGAACACAGCAGGGTCAGGATGTATGCTCTGCGAGTGCCACAGGGAAGGGCGGCCGTGGTCTTGTGGTGTCATATGAAATGGCGCAAGAATGTCAGAGGGAATATTCAACTCGTACTCGCCGTTCGGGGTAAAAAACGTCTGTTTCGCGCGTAGATAAAACATGGCAAGCGAAGGGTCGGGCGTGGGTGGCACCGTAAACTTTTGCGCGTGTGGGGTGTGCGACTTGGACAGCTTGTCCTTTTTGTTGATGAGGGAGGTCTTTTCGCGTTGGACCCACGTGTGGTAGCGGGCGGTGTAATCCTTGAGCCAGAGGATGAAATAGAGGTTCTCGGGGGCGCGCTCGACATAGAGAAGGTATTCTTCGAGGTCTTTGAGGCCAATGGGAGGCAGATGCCGACGTGCGAGGACGTCTTCGAGGCGGATGTCTAGTATGGGTGTGACGCCACACGAGCGGACCTTGCCGGCTGCAGGGGGTGGATTGCATAGACGATACTAAAACGCTGATGCAGCGCTTACGATTCAAGATAACGACGAGCACTAACCGGTAGCGAGAGTAGGCCACGGAGGGAGAGTCTTGAGGGAGGAGGCTGGGAAGGCATCGGGGGGGGGGGAGGAGAAGGCGAGGATATGATGGCGATGAAGAGCAGATAAACCGACTTCAATTCGGTTCGCATGGAAGGTCGACATGCGATTGCCGTAACGCTCGGATTCTGAGCGCTGTCGAGGTCCCAGCTCGGAAAGGGTCCACATGACGTGCCGGTTCCGTAATAAATAAAAAAATAAAAAATAAATGTCTTTCCACGTTTGGTGCCGTCATGCCGCATGGCCGAGCGGATAAAAACTAACCCAAACCTCAAAAAGTCAGGATCCGCACCAAATAACAAAATAGTTGGGTTCGATTAGTCAGCATCGGCATTGTCATAACATCTATCGGAATCTCTGCCGCTCGATCACCGACTTCTGTCTTGAATCCCGCGACACACGCCTGTCATAAGATAAAAATGATCAATGAAACGGTAATCCAATAATAAGGATATTATCCTACCAGTAGTATTCCATCACATCGCCTTGGCCCAGTTTCCGCAGGAAATTTTCGTCGTGTGTGATAATGATCAGTTGGAAATTCGACCGGTTCTTGCGCTCGTTGATGATGCTGTGTTTCATATGAGCGTCAAATGATGAGTCACGCGCTCACCCCCAGCACTCACTCAACCAGGCTTTCTGCCAGGGCATCAATGTTCTCAATGTCCAGCGCGTTCGTCGGCTCGTCCAATGCCAATATCCCACAGTTTTGCCCGAACGAGTCGGACAGTGCTAGCCGGATGATGATCGAAGCAAGCATCTTTTGCCCCGCGGAACACCGTCCACGCATGTCCATCTCCACCTGGTCCTTTGTCATAACAACCTGGCCCGAGGGCTCAGTGATTGACTCAGCGTACGTTTACTCCAATAGAATCTCACCCGATAATTGTACGACCGTTTCGAAGCGCCACCTTCCACATCCGACCGTATCTTAATTCCATCGATGTCTAGTCATGTTAATAAGCGTCCTAATCGGAAGTTCTTTTCTCACCTGTTCCCTGATACGTCTTATTCCACAGGTGACGCATCGTGTCATTCACTTCCTCCATTTTCAAACTGTGGTACTTCATAATCGCGCTGACACAGCATACATCAGCCCAGACCTGGCGGCCAACTAACGGACTCACTTATCCAGCGCTTTCGCATACTTTTCCAGGTCATTGTTTGCCATGTCCGACATCTGTTCACATTCTTCTGTAGCTCCGCGTTCGTCACAACCACACGGAAACCCACCTTCACTTTGACCAGCTGATCGGTATAGCGCTTGTTGGTGTCTTTGTAATCCCGCAGGTCTCTCTCCACTTGCTTCAACGTCTCGTTATGGGAGCTTATTTCACCTCCGATATGCGCATACTATAAAAGGAACCAAGTGTCAGGTGGACGCTATGAACGCGCCCACGGGTGTCATTAAAACAAGAAATTACCAAACTCACCTTGCTCTGCATCTCCGTCTCCCGCTGCTTCTCCACCTGATAGCGCTCCTCAAAGTTCCGCTTCGCTTTGGCCGCCCCCTCCATGTCATACGAATCGATCTCGGCTTGCGTCCCCTCGATATCTTTCACCAGGCGCCTCATCCGTATGTTGTCGCGCAACCTCGAAATCGAACTCCCGCCCTCGTTGATTTCCCGGTCAATCTTGGCCACCGTGTCACGCACGCTTTCAATCTTAATCCCGAGTTCCGTAATTTCTCCTTCATAGTGTTCGATCCTATCAGCGCACTCGGCCAGCAGCTCCCTGCGTTTATCCCTCACGTAGCTAGGCCCTAATGAGCTCAAAGTCCAGATGTGTGGGAGAACAGCCTCACCGATCGACGACCTTGTTAATATTGTCGAGCTTATCAACGCCCATGTTCATCTCCTGTGTCGCCCTTTGCGCTGCTGTCATTTTTGCATTCATCTCTGCTTGCACATGCTGGTGTTCCTGTTCCAGGCGTTGTATTGGTGCCTGAGCCTCCACGAGTTTTGCATCTAGTTCCTAGTGAGGTCGCCGCGATCAGCATGTAACGTAGCCGATGACAACAAAGATGGAACCTTCAGCTTGACGCTCAACGAATTGATGTCGTTCGTCATGGTAACGATACGTTCTTCCATCATGTTCCTATCCCGAATTTGATTCGAGAGCCCGTTCTCTTTTTTCTCCATGGAATGAAGGTCGCCTTCATACGTCCGGAGCAATGACTGTAGCCGGTCCCGTTCAGTCATAATTGTCTGTCGCTCTCGCTCGTTCGCGCGACTGTCAAGGGAACATTTTAAAAAACATGCTTGGATGGAACAAGCTCTTACATCTCATTCGAGAGGGGGTCGAGTTCAGCCTGTACGTCGTCTGCCGTCTTGGAACTGCCGGTCGAACTCAGTTCTTCCTCAAGATTTGCAATTTCGGTCTTAAGGCGTTCAATTTCACATCGGTTCTTCGCAATGGTGGTGGCATGTTGCTTCAGTGCCACGATATCACGTATATCCTTCTTGACGTCGTTGAGTTTTTGCGCAGCCTGTTAAATTCGGATGGCATCGGTTAAGCGTGGCAGAACCTTTGATCGCGGATCAGGACAACGGGCGAACCTGCTCCGACTGCTCGCTCGCAGATGGGATCTCAGTTTGGGCAGTCTTGATTTGCTTTTCCAACCCAGAAATTTCATTGTTCTTCAACCGGTCTCTCGATGCTTGGTACGGCAAGAAACCTTCCAGCCGGGTTACCTCTGTCCGCCACTCCTCGAGTTGTTTGGAGTCTTCTGCCAAAACATCGGGCGAGTTTTTTCGAATTTGCTCCTTGAGCTACATGATGCCAAACCAAGTCAGCTCTTAATCCACCAAAACATTCAAATTCCCGCCAACGTACATATTTTTCAAATACAGTCAGCTCCCTGTCATCCATGTGTCGATTGCACGCCTGACAGGTCTTCTTCGCCTTTCCGACAGAGAGGAAGGTTTGGTACACCTCCATCATGCCAGCTTTGCCGCTCGTTTCACTATTTGGGGGCGCACATACGCGGGTCAGTTGACCAAGGAAACGTTGGACCGAGTGAATGGATACCTAGTAAGGTCTGCCACGTTCTTCCGAGCCTCTTCAAGCGCATCGTTCAGAGGAACACCTCCCGAGATACCATCCCTCAACACTTTCTCGTAATCTCCACAATGTGTCAACGAGGGACGTGTCAGGAGCGCAGAAATAGAAACATACATTTCAACTCCTCTACCTTGGTCTTGAGTTGTGATTTAGCCTGAGAGAGGGTCGCCTCGGCGGTCTGCAATGTCTTGTTGCAGGTTGCCAATTCGCTCTCTGCTTCTGCGAGCTCGAGTTCTTTATCTCTACACAGATGAACATCGCATCAGTGAAGGCATCCAAGAGTAGTATAGCAACACCAACCTCGAGATACGATCAGTTTCCCTTTCTATATTGTCTGCGTGAGCTTCCTTGCCAACAAACTTCGTAAACTTGGGTTTACACAAGTCGATCCTGTAAAACGTGCGTCAGCATCTCGAACTCCCCTGACATCGACTACGCACGTGTTCTTGATCTCGAGCGTCCGGCTTCGTGCTTCTCCCCGCTTTAAATCCAGTCTTGCCCTCGCATCCGCCTGCAGACTCAATGTTCTCAGTTCTGCATTCAGGCTGTCCCGCTTGTCTTCCAACGCTCTCGCTTTTGAGGTTCGCTCGTTCAAACGCTCCTCGAAATTGGAATCCTTGATATCCTTCTTGACTTTTTCGAGCCGCAGCTTCTTCTCTTCAATGTCCCCGGATAATGTCCGCAGCTCCGAAGCAAGTCCTTGCATGGTCTCGACAGCCGTCTCCGCCTTTAATATCGCGTCTTGTTTCTCTCTCTACACCATGCGAGATAATTTAGGGTGAGCAATCATAGGTACAAGTAATGATGGCACCAACAGTCTGTTCCCGGGCATTGGTTCGCTGCATCTTCAAGCTTTCCAACTCGGTATGAAGCTCCCTTGACTTGCGATTAAACTCATCGCTCTTGGTGCGAATATCGCTCTGCAGCTTGTCATATTCTGAGCGCTGTTTGCGCTGAAGATCACCAAGTCGATAGATGAACTCAGTGACCTTTTCGCGCTCGAGCGGTGTGTGACTGTAACCTTTGATGTTGTGCTTGTCGCTGATCCCTCGGATGAGCTCTTCGCGCTCAGCCAAGCGACGTTCATGCGCCTGTAATACAATGATTCGTTAGTAAGAAAACCAGACGAAGTACTGAAGCGTACCTTGGCTTCTGCAGCTAACTCTCCGTGTTCGTTAACGAGCGAGACGTGTGTACGACGGGCTTTCGTAAGGTCGTCTTCGAAATCCTGTCGTTCCGCTTCGTGGCGTCTTCTTTCTTGCTTCTGCTTGGCAATATTCTCGTCGAAATTTCGTAAACGGGATTGCAGTTCGTCGTCGGAACCTAATTGAAACGGGATTCGCATTCAGCCGCCATTATGTTTTCAAAACCGCACTGATATACCTTCAATCTCCTCAACGGTCTCTCGCGCCTCCGAAAGTTCCTGCTGATAATGCTCTTTCTTTTGATGCAGGTTCTCGACTTTTACATACAACTCCCGGAACTTGGTTGCAGACTCATAGAAGCGCGCATTGTTCTTGACAAGCTCCTCATATTGCGACTTGCATTCCTCATACTTGAGCTGTTTGGACGTTATCGTATTATTGAGGTCGACTATCCGCGCGCGGAGCTTGTCTGCGTGGGCCTTTTCTTTCGCGAGGGATTCAAGGCGTTCCTTGTCCGCCTTGAGATCTGCGACACGATCCTTGCGTAGCACCTTAATAGAGTCAAGCGCCTTGGTATACCTACAAGCATCGTTTCAAGACAAAAGGTCGAAAATACAGATACTCGAATATATGCACCTCGTTGCCTCGAAAATGTCATCGAATTTCTTCTTGAGCGCAGAAGGCTCAGCTAGAGGCCACCACGAGTCTTCCTGGTGACAGAAAATGACATTCTCGAGCACAGACTTGGACACGCCCAACAAGTGAGGGATCTCAGCGTCCATCTCGGCACACTTTGTCGAAATCACGCCTCTCTGCTCACGACATTGTCTCGTCAGCGGGGGTACGCCACCGAACAAACGACGCTCACCTTGCCGCCCCTTTCAGCGTTGCTGTCCGTCAATCCGAGGATGCTCTCCAGCGTCTTCATTGTCAGCCCCGTCTTCTTTGCGGTCACCGACAAGTTCCGCACGACGAGCATCCGCTGACCATTCGCAGCGTGAAACCGCAACTTGACTTGTGCCTTGACCTCTTTCTCGTTCGCCATCTTGGGGTCGTGCACGAACGCGCCGCCACGGGTGTTGGGTGGCTGGTCGCCAGTGGTGGCATACTTGAGACACTCGATGACGGTCGTCTTACCGCTGCCGTTGTGTCCCACAATGACGGTGACGGGCGAGAAGAACTCGATGACGGAGACTTGTTTGTCGTCAAAGGAACGTATCCCTCTAATGGCTAGCTTGTTCAGACTGGACATGGCAATACACGTTCAAGAGGGGTCCTGCACACGCGTCACACTCATAAGCGCGCGATGTCACGCGTTTTGCCATCACGTTCCCTCGGTCCGAGTCCACATACGTATGTACACCATTTGCCATCTCCACTAGTTCTTTTGAACATCTACCAAATCATTTACCCGCCTACATACCACACGGTATGCCCTCTCCTGATTTTGAAGCTCGCTATAAGCGGCTTCTCGAAGAGATTGTGCTCGTTTCGACCGGGATTCGCAACCTTGCACTACAGCATACAAATGACAAAAACTTCGGCATTTCTGAGAAGCTACGTCGCCAGCTGGAAACGATTCGGCTTTCTGCCGATACCATCCTCGAAGCCTTCACCAAATCTTCCTTCTCGAGCTACTCGTTCGACGAGCGAATCACTGATTGGCTGATGACCGGAGAACCGCGCTCGTGCCTGCTCAAGTTGAAAGCGCTGAACACCATGCTCAAGTCCGTCGGTCAAGATCAGCCCGCTCGCGCCCCTACACGAAATCTCAGACGGATCGAAGACAAACTTGTTGCAGCTATGAATTTCTTTGATCAGCACAGCGGTCTTTTTCATTTCTTGCTAGCTTCCGATATTAGGTGAGTTCATCATAACTGTCTTGACATATATTTATCTCTACTCTAGAGATCGCGGTATATCCCTCCATCTACCGTCAGAGACACCTCTGGTTCATGTTGATCCCTTTCCAGAGGAAACCGATCACGATCCTCAGCCCCCTCAGACGCGTATCCTGTAGGTGTCATCAAGCTTGAGTGGGATCGTGTGTTCTCTTAATGTGGCTTTCACAGCGAAGAATCATCCGACACAGAATCAGGATATCATACAGCTGCAGAATGGACAATGAAAGAAATCCTCCGTATGTCTCATTTCGTATTTCACACGCGGTCGTTAACAACATCTCATCGCCAGAACAGAAATTGGATGAGGTAATACGATGGCTTGCACCGGTGAACAGCACAGAAAAACATAATGATATACTCAAATTGCGTCAAGAAGGCACGTGCACATGGTTTCCCGCCACGAATGCGTACAAGGTGTGGAGGTTCGGGGGAAACAAATTTTTGTGGGTGCATGGCAAAGGTACAGTGTTGAAGACTTTGCGAGTTGCCATTGAGCTGACCGCCCTCCTCAGCTGGCTGCGGAAAGTCGGTATTGGCGTGAGTCGGCTAGTTCTTCATTTCACATTCTGGAGCCGATTCTTTCAGCGCATCCACAATCGAGTACATCAAGACTACGCTAAGAAAGCAAGAAGTAGTCATCTACTTCTATTGTGATTTCCGAAGCGAGCGGTGGACGAGCGCCACCGAGTTGCTGCGTTCGCTGCTTTCCCAACTCTTACGTCATTTCTCTGGCAACGCCATTGACCCTGGCAAACTTCCCAACGAAATTCTCCAACGCAAAAGCGATGGTAGCCTATCTCTCAATGATCTGGATGGGTTATGCGATCTTGTATCCCGTGCAGCAACTTGTTTTGACTATTACCCCATTGTAGTGATAGACGCACTCGATGAATGTACACACATGGAGGCGCTGCTAGGTGCCGTTCTCAAACTAAATCAGGGCGATGTTCGGCTGGTGGTGACCAGTCGTTCCCATCGGATCATCATGGATCGTTTTGATGGACCAGGATCTCTCTCTCTTGACGACGTGGCCAAAGAGACAGCAGGTGATATAGCCCTGCATATCAGTCGAGAGCTTGGTTTGCATGAACAATTGAGGTCCGCTGATTCGGAGACGAAGGCCGAGGTAAAGGCGAAACTAATCCAAATGGCGGAAGGAAGGTAAGCATTTGGTCCATACACTCGCTCTGCGATTTATTGGCATGATTTCTAGGTTTCGCTGGGTCCAATGTCAGATTGATACTCTCAAGCGATGCGTGAGCAGAGAAGAGCTGCGGAATGCACTGGATAATCTCCCAAACGAACTGGAAGCGACATACGAGAGAATACTCGGGGCAATCGACGAGCGAAACTTGGAAGGGAAGCTAGCACGACGTACGTTGGCCTGGCTTGTAGTGGCAATGGAACCCTTGCGCCTGGCTCAGCTAGTTGATGGATTCACGATGAATACCTGGCCAAGAGAGATAGAGCATGAGATGGGTGCAGCACTGGTACACGCACTGTCCAGTCTGGTGGCACACAATGAAGAGACGGATGTTCTCGCATTATCACATTTCACTGTGAAGGTAGGCTTCATGCTTTCCTTACCTTTACAGTTTTTACAAGCCCTTTTCTATAGGAATATCTCACCAGCGCCAAGGCACTGCCAACGTATCACATCATTTTCTGCGAGGCACATGCCGTGGTCAGCGAAATGTGCATACGCTACGTCTCCGTCTACTTGGCACAAGTACCATTCCATAGAATTGCCACAGCATCAGAACGTTTCCCGATGCTGTCGTACATCCTTTCTTGTGGCTTCAACCACCTTACCCATGTAGATCCGTGGGAAAAGGGAGTGCTAGAAGCACTGATAATTCTCGGGGCAGACGTTTACTGTCATCCATCCCATTGGGAATTTCTCGTCGAGCTGCGTGAACATCTGTTCGGATTTCCTTACCCTCCGTGGCCATCATCAAGGCATGACTTTGTGCCTTATATCCTCATCGCTTATTCGTCACCTATGTTCCTTCGA
Organism: Boletales sp. KT-2023b; assembly: GCA_038089675.1. Lineage (NCBI taxonomy): Eukaryota > Fungi > Basidiomycota > Agaricomycetes > Boletales > Boletales sp. KT-2023b. The sequence goes on from JBBPLE010000212.1 coordinate 20,528, forward strand.
TCGTTTCTTCTTCGTGGCCCTCTAAACCCAAGAATTGGGACGAATCCGCTTGTATACGCTGCAGATCTCCGAAAGACCGGACACGGGATGACTCTCTTGGAGTATGGTGCAGATGTTGACAGGCCCGGCGTCGTCATTGATGACTCTCGCCATGCCCTGCCACTAGAGGTGGCTACTGACCTTGGCGACGATGTGCTCGTCAGCGAATTATTACAAAAAGGGGCATTGGTTACGTCAGAACTACTTGCAACTGCGATCTGTATGCCATGGTGTCCCACTCAAGTCCTCGTCAAGCTTCTTCAAACTGACAAGTTCGTGGAATGTGCGCACGAACTTGGGGATGAGAGACTGTACCGCAGCGTATTCAGCAGTGCAAGGCCGAATCCGGGGGACCGCAAGAAAGCAGATGAGGACCACGTTACACTAGCACGGATTCTGAACCGAATGGGAGTGGACCTTTCCGCAGATAATCCGTTTGGGGCGGAGCTCTTCCAGCGCGCTGTGCACGCAGCGCATATGTCGATGCTCGAATTTCTTCTTCCACCGAATCAACCGCCACCCAGTCATTTTCTCCTCTCTGCGTCCACCGGTGATACCTCAGAAACGGTGTCTGTGGTCCGTTTCTTGCTCGATAAAGGAGTTAATGTTCATGCTACCTCTGGTGAAAGTGGAGACACTGCTCTGCATTTTGCCGTGATGTGCCCTTGGGAGCCACGGCGTTTGGAACTCACCCAGATGCTTGTTGATACTGGATGCAGCCCTCATGCTCTCAACATGCGTGGCCAGTCGCCATTAACAATCGCATTGAAAAGCGAATATTACTCAGTCGCAAAAGTTCTTGTCTTTTCCAATGTTCCACTCCCTGCCCATATTCTACCTCTTGCGATACAAGAAGGTTGTGGAACCTCGGCAATTCAATGGCTGGTACTCCAAGGTGCCAATATACATTGCATCATGTCCAATGGGGACTCTGTCCTTCATGTCGCACTCTCTGTGCTTGACGAGTCGAAGCGTATAGACCTTCTGAGAATTCTCATCAAAGCTGGTTCCGACCCCACCGCTTGCAATTCAAGGGGACAGACAGTTCTTGAAGCTGCCATCAAGCGCAGAGACAATTCAGTGGTCAAATATATACTTTCGCAGATTCCTGACTACCTATCAATTGCGGTACGACGATGCGCAGCCCCTCAAAGTATCAACACCCTAACCCAGGAAGATGCTCAAGTGCATTTCGCTACCACCGCTGTGGATACACTACTCCATTCCGCCATTATTCACTGTGACGAATTGACGTGCCTTGACTTGGTCAAACATTCCGTCGAAGCTGCATGTATCATCGAACAATTCCTGGATGTCGTGATAGATCAGGAGTACACCTCGCTGGTGGATCTTTTACTCCCACAGAATTTGCAACATCGTCCCGACCTCCTACTGACCGCATTACAACGACACGCATCACTCCAGATGATCGATTTGCTCATATCCAAAGGTGTTGACCTACATTCCACCACTTCCGATGGCGACACCGTGCTTCATCTCACCATCGCTTTCTACACCGAGCCAATATGCTTACACATAGCCAACATCGTCATCGAGGCTGGATGTAATCTTGATGCCTCCAATCATTTGGGACAAACTGTTCTGGATGCTGCTATTCATCGGGGATATACTGCATTGATAGATTTTCTACTCTCACATGACCTCGCACTTCGCAGTGACATCCTGTTGATCACCCTATGGCGACGTTTGCCTTTCCGGATTGTTCAATCCATCGTTCTGAAAGGTGCAGACGTACATGCCACCACGCCCGGTGGGGACACGGTGCTCCATCTTGCCATCGCCGAGTACGTTGAACCAACGTGCTTCCACTTGGTCAAGCTTTTCCTCGATGCTAGTTCCAACATAACCTCCTTTCATCACTGCAGCAAAACCCTGAATGCTGCCATCAGGTATGGGTACATCTCTGTTGCAGATATTTTGCTCTGCCATGATATCCCACTTTGCCCTGACATCCTAATCATTGCGCTACGGCAACGTTCACCTTCACGGACCATTCAATCCATGATTCGAAAGGGTGCCGATGTACATATTACTATGTCTAGTGGTGATACCCTACTTCACCTTGCTGTTGCTCTTTATCCCGGATCAACGTGCTTAGGCTTGGTGACCAATCTTATCGAAGCTGGGTGTAATCTTTCTGCCTCCAATATTTGGGGACAAACGGCCCTAGACGTTGCCATTAATTGCAGAAATACTTCAGCGGTGGATCTCCTACTTTCTCACAATCCCCCGCTTCGTCCTGACATTCTATCGACCGCGCTGCAACGACCCTCGACTCCGCATATCATCCAGTCCCTTATTCTGCAAGGTGCAGATGTGCATTCCACCACGTCCAACGAGAATTCTCTGCTTTATCTCGCTGTTGCTCAATTCTCTGAACCTATATGTTTCGATCTGGTCAACCGTCTCATTCGGGCTGGATGCAATCTCGCCACCGACAGCTCTGGCGGCGAAACAGTCCTCGAACTTGCTATCAGATGCGGATACACCTCAGTGGTGGATCTCTTGCTCTCGCACGATGCCCCACTTTGTCCACACATCCTGTTGCTCGCGTTGCAGAGATGTTCGCCTTCATGGATCATTCGATCCTTGGCTCTGAAAGGCGCCGACATGCGGTCCACCACGTCCGATGGGGATACTGTACTGCATCTTGCTATCGCATCTTATCCGGAGTCGACATGTTTGGACTTGATCAACAGCTATTCGGACGCTGGGTGCCCTCTCACTGCCTCCAATCGATCGGGACAGACAGTTCTGGATGTGGCCATTCATCGCGGATATACCTTGGCGGCGGATCGTTTGCTCTCACATGATACCTCGCCTTCCTATCATATCTCACTCCCTCAAATACGCGAAAACGAATCCGTCACTGTACCCCCCTGATGTCCATTGGAGTCATACATCTATCTGATTTTGCAGAGGTATGACACGTAAATTACCTGTGATACCAAAACTCTGAGAATTGGATCCGTCAGATTGATTTGGCCAGCGTCCGTACGTCGAAGGACCATCTTCCTACGTTATCGTTCTCTCGGTTGTGATATTTACGATCCATTTTTGCGGCGAGCTATTGATGGTGCATATGATACGTGATGGATTGAACTTGGACTAATGAAACTTGCTTAACAAAGGGACTTGGACTTCTCTCACGTTCCCTCCTCAAGGTCATTTTTTTAACTACTCATTTGTGACACTGGCGAGCATCTTTGGGTAGTGAAGTGCGATGTCCAGGAATCTTTGTTGGAGATCAGCCCGCCTATTAGCTATTAGTTATTTTATTAGCCTTATTTCGTACACTTTTACTAGGTTACTATTTGGACACTCATTAACTTTCGTACGACATTCATTTACCACGCTTTCCTCCACCACGCCGGCTGGAGCTATCGAGCATTACTATTTAAATTCCTTCGCTTACCTGCATTAGTCTTACGACTACTTACAGACGTGCTCCAATAATCCCTCCGTTCCCAAGTACCATATCACATTTCCGTCTTCGTCCCCTTTTGCATGGAATTCAAACATATGTAGTCTACCCCATTCATCGTCAACCGCCTCGGAGTGAAACCTTTCGAGGGCAATAGCTCACTTCTCGGTTCAAAGGATCATACATGCCGGCAAAGGTACGCATGATGCTCGCAGCTGGGACCCCATTGAGTTTCGTTCTCGGCAAATTGTATCCCTCGGTCCACAAGTGCAGTTTCCTTTTCATTCGACCCCAGCAACCTGACTTTGTTTCCAAGACCGTTCGCCAGTGAGAGCATTCGGCATACTAAAGACGGGCCACTCTCACGATCACGCGCGATCGCGACGCCCTCTGAGTTCTGGAACCGGCAGGATCCCCGAACGCAGGCATTTTCCCATATGTACACACTGAAAGAACTTGTTCTCGAACGAAAAACTTGGCTGCGGGTTCAAAGTTCAAACTCCGGCCTGTTGAAAGTGGCAACGTCGCAAAGAATCCATCCATTTTCGAGCGTGCATGTTCAGGTAGATGTGAATGTGGTGACCAGAGTCTCACGGGTTTGGTCTGGCGCTCACGATGCCAACAAGGAGCTATTAGTTGGGAACAAGAAACCACTCCACCGAGGCAACTCTCGGAAGTTCGGGCTGTGGAGCAGAAGCGGGCAAATGCCGCGAGATGAGACCAACCGCATCCTTGGCTATTACTTTCGGACGGCCTTTCCATAATTTCCACGAAAGTCGACACCTGGAAAAGTCCCAATGAACCAAAATTGAAACCTTTCTTCGATGGATCATTCCTAGTGCATGTCGCCGGTACCCCTTCACCGTACTACCGGTATTGCGACGGAGATGATCCATTCATTAGAACCAGAGCGTCGGCTCGGGCTGAGTGTAGAATATAACGTGACGCGAGAGTTACGAGTACTCACCTTTAATGCAGGAGTGAGTGATGGTAGGATCGACTCGGGTGTCGGGTACTGGCACGTCACGGTTTCGTGAGTATATGATCAATTCCCCGAGCCGTCTCATCTATATAGACTGACCCCAGTGGAGTTATGCACACTGGCATATGGTGGCTAGCGAGAGGAAGTGGCCGTGGAACATGTCCCAGTTGCAGAGTGCTCGGAGGTGAAGCGGACCCTCCCTATGCACTTTCCGAGGACTTCAGGTCATGAGTCACGTCACTCTGCGAGGAAACCTCGTAAGGCCCATGTCTAGGTGCGTGGCTCATGACTAGCGGATTGTTCAGACTTACAATTATCTGAGCAGCACAAAGTATGGATTAATTTCGTTTCTCGAAGATCGCAGACAGTAGCTGGAAATGACTACAAAAAGTATCTCAATCACGGTTGAGACCATGTCATTCAAAACGTATCTATTCTTATCATCATAGTCACGACACGTAGCTAGCAATTCTTGAACCAGGTTCGAAGGTTTCACATACGAGAAGGCGCTGTGAAGTAAATATAGATAGAAGTACAGCAAAGTTTGAAAAGAAGAGTCGTTTGTATGAGCGGAGGAATAGAGAAGGCTGGGGGTACGGTGCTGCCGTGTTCATAAACTCTAAAAGACACTGGTTAAAATCCTCCAAGTGCGGTTTCCAGATACACCCTTTTATCACCAACATCACCGCATCAACTCGTCATCAGCCCAAAATTTGAGACAGAGCGCCGTCGAGGAAAACGACGGACGATCACCGGGTCTTCATACTGACGACGAAATGACTCAATGGCGAATGTCTGTCAATGCTTAGGGCCCGACTCACCACCCAGAACGGTACTTCCGATATCACCATCTCTACGCCCCTCTCCGCGCATTTCGTTTTGAATATCGTAAATTCACGTAAACCCTCCGAATCCTTATCGCACGTCACGATACGCAATTTGGGCAGTACTTCAAAAGCGTCGAGAATAGGACTCATCGTGTCCCTAGAATTGTGTACTGGATTCCGAAAGGACAGATGCTCGATGGAAGGTGGGAGGTACGGTGCGAGGGGGACGATGACAGGAATGCTGTAGATGACAAATTCTTCGAGGCGTGTGCATTGGCGCAGAAACGCCGCCGAATCGAGATTGAGATTGAGCAAGCGAAGTGAACGGAGCTGCGGCGCATGTACGCCCAGGATGTCCCTCGTAGCAACGCCGGGAAATTCGCGCAGATCCAGGATACGAAGGCACGCGGCCGACGAGCCGAGCAGCCAAGTCAGCACTGTGGGCGGGGGAATGCGTGACAGCGCGAGGTCGTACAACGCGACGCGCGCGGGGGGCCTGGCGACGCCGTCGTCGCCTTGCTGCTGGCGCAAGATCGGCGTCTCTGCGGGATGACGCCACGGCCAGGCAGCGATCTCCGTACCAATCTTCAAGAACCGGATGCGGGACCATATACCGAGGAGTTGAAACAGGATTGGTGATTGCACCCCGCAGTGCTGTAGATGGAGCGCCCGGATACACTGTCCTGCGTCCTTCAGTTTGGCGAGCGCGAACGGATCGAACTCGTGTAATCTGTACGTGCTCAAGGCGAGCTCGTAGAGTCTGGGACAGGCTTGCAGCAATTGTATAAAGGCCTCTGGCTGGCAGCTTTCGTTTGACGACCACCCGACTGATATGTCAAGGGATCGGACGACGTGGCCCATGAATTTGCCGCGGAAGGCAGACAACTGGAGGGCAGCACGGAACAGTGGTATCGTGTGCCATCGCAACTGCGAGGCCTTCTGGAAGAGTAGCGACTGGGCTGGTCCAGACCATGTAGTACATACGAGCGAGCAGTTGGCGAGGAACGCGTAATCGGGAGCTCCAGCGGGTTTGTAGTAGGCATGTTCGAGGATAGCCAAGACAAGTTCTGGCGGAATACGAGACATGCGTCGTATAGGGTTCCAGGAAAGCCCTGGCTGGTGGTCAGTGATGTTCTACGTCAGTATAAAAGAAGTGCGGTTGATGAACGCGTCCAAATCGGTAGTACTAGTATATCGTCACAACCGCGACTACGTCTTCTTGGGATCATTGGTTGTTCACTTTCGACTGCCGAGCAGTTCAACCCAGCAGCAATGACACTAATAAATACAGAATCGACGCCCGGGAACAGAAATTCCTAGTAGGCACAGTGCACTCTCAGGCTCTCTCCCCAGAAGTTCCAGAGCTGTTGCATTCTGGGAACAAACCCGACAACAAGACCCCTTAAGCACCGATATGAAAAAACTTATGAACAATTCACGCTCATCTTCTGCCAAATTTTGATGCTCTCGACCACATTATGATCCGTGACTTCTTTTGCGTTTGGTAACGTATCCATAGGCAAGCCTCTCAGACGACCTTAACATGTTGTTGCTGTGCCGATCTCGACCTTTTCTTGCCCACCTTTTGGGAATGAATTTGGGGGTTCTGTTCGGTCCCTCAGCCGGTATAAATCCACCGCAGAGAGCCGCAGTTCATCCTCAAAAAATTTCGAGACATTCACTGTTGTCACAATGGTTCCTCTGGAAGGACCTGTTTTCGTCGGCACTTTGGTCGATGCTATCATGTTGGGCGGCCTTGTCGTGCAGTCGTGTGTGTACTACAAGAACTCCAAAGCCGGCACGTGGATGTCTGGTATCTTGGTGAGTCGTCCATCTTCCTTGGTAACAGAATGACTACTTGGTGAAAGGTGCTGAAGAGGGATGATCCACCAGGTGTCAGTGATTCTGTCAGTAAAGATGGCACCATCTTGGGAATATTGGTCTCTGAATGCGTGGTTTGAACAGGTTGTTGTCGATCTCTCACCTTGGTTGTACGGCTACTTGGCTTTGGGAAAACGAGCAAGTAGCCACCGCAGACGTATCCGTGGCTAATCGCGCTGCCATTCTTTTTGGCATTTCCAACGTGTTTGGTGCCATGATTTTGCTCGTTGAGCGAGTGAGCCGCCATCCTCCCCCCCCCCCCCCCTTCTCCTTCTTTGACCAACCTCGTGTCAGTGTTTCTTTACCCAACGTATCCTCAAAGTGTCCAAAAATCACCTTGTAGCCCTCTTGCTTTTCATTTTCTGCATCTTTTCGTTCACGGCTGCCGTGGGTGCAGCGAGTGTATTTTTTACGAACTCGACCGCAGGTCTAACCAGCCAGCTCAGCGGTGATTGGATATTCCCTCTTGTCGTCCTCTCTGCGCTCGTTTGTGATCTAGCAATCAGTGCCACGACCGCGTTCTATCTCAGATACCAAACACCGACGGAAGCTGCAGAGTGCGTGGTTCTTTCGTCAAGTATGCTTGGCATGGACTGTTTATGCAGTGTCTTGGGACGCATCTCCCGCCTATTCCTTTTGGTGGCCGGTTAGTCTTCCCTGCAACGCGTTTTCCGAATAAACTCACTCGGTTCCTCGCAGAAACGGGTATCATCACAAGGTATGTTGGACATTTCTGCGACATATGGGTTTTATATGCTGAATACATGCCCATCGAAAGCGTCTTTGACGTTGCTGTCATTGTCGTCGTGAGCGCCTTTCCCTTTCTGTGAACGTCCCTTCTGATTTAGCCCAGTATTGGTCGACAAAATCGAACTGTCAGTTTATATCAATCTCTTTGCGGGAAAATCGACGCTTAATTCCATGCGTAGTCGCCTGGATTGGTTTACTCGTGTGCATTCCTGGAGGTGCGTATCATTGGCCCTGCGAGGGTCAAGATCATGATCATTAACCACTTGACATCACGACGAACTCAGTGTTTGCAAACGCCTTGCTTGCCGCGTCAGTCGGTCATCTCGTGACATGAATCTATAACTGATAACTAACAGCCTCAACGCGCGTGGGCATCTCTGCGCTGACATCGAGCACCAACGCATAAAGATCGGCGAAAAGCTCGTCGATAACCGTGCCAAGAGGGTGAGTCTCTTCATCTGGCCAGCGTACGGTCGACATCACTGATACGCTCTGCCAGCCACCCATCATGATCAACATCTCTGAGCGATTGGAGAAACGCCCCGACAAATTTTCACCAGTGTAGTGGCCCGCAGCTAATGCAAAAGTGATTCTTTTGGACGTCAGAAGGTCAACATTACGTCGAATGGTCAGGACGATGAAAGTAGATTTCGGATCGTTTCGTGAAATTGTTCCGTTTATGAAAAGATACCTTTCTATGTTGCTTCTTTCTTCACGACGCATCTGCTCTGCGAGCATGCCCACCTTTGCTAGCCGTCATACCCCAGGACGATATCGGCATGGCATGCCCTCTCGTTTCTTCATGCTTGTCTGTCTTTCGATACACCATTTCTGGAATGCCAGTCATTACGCAGTTTTGTCTGATCGGGTGTTGAAGAACGTCATCCTCCCTCCAGGCATAACTTTGCATGGATCCAGGACTCACATGCTTATTGGTGTTCGTTGAATGGGAGATCACTCACCATTTCATGGAGTTACCCTCACGTGAAATTGCAATCCAATTATTGAAGCGGACTTGTTAGTGATGACTGCCGCCTGGCCCTGATATCAGCGAAGGTTGCAGATCACAGCTGCATTCGGAAGGGAGTAGATAAATAGGCATCATCAACTAGGGTATGCTCTATTCGCGGGCAGGTGTTGCTTCCTTTTTAGCTAACGCATGTAAATCTTGTTCTATACAATGCGCAAGGTAAGAAAAAACGAGGCTGCCGCGACAAGAGAGCATACACTTACGCATCCCCCACACGTGGTTTCTAATGTCGAGGAATTCTGGTGGTCACGCTGTCAGAAGATGTCCAAGCGAGTTGGAGAGAACGCACCAATATGCAGGCCGTCGTAGAGTTTTTTCGCCTCTACACGGACGCGCGACAAGTCGTCCTTGCTTGCGGAACTATGGGAGAGTGCTTTCAAGTCCTTTTCGACCGCTTCGATTCTCCGCACGTGTGCGGTCACCTGTAGGGTACCAATAAAACATGAACAAGCTGGTGGCAGTCTCGTCGTACGCGACCGTACCTTGGCAGTAGTGACTTGGAGTTCTTCGACGCTGGCCTGCAGCGCTGCCGAGGCAGCCTTGTACTCGTCGAGGAGGTGATACGCCGCATACGACGATGCGAGCGAGAAACCAAACAAGAAACCGATGATCCTACATCACGCCCGAGTAGAACAGACGACATGAGCAGTCTGAAACAGCGCAAGCAACGACAACCCGAACCCGCCACGGAACCCACCGACGGGTTTTCTTGCATTCGAGACCGACCCGAGATTGGGCGAGGTGGGAGCGTCGTTGCGGAGGACGGACGAGGTGGAGAGGAGTCTCTTGTTCGAACTCGTGCGCTGGACGAGGTTTCGTGAAAGCGAGAGGCAGCGCATCGTCGAGGCGTGTTGGTGGACAGCGTCGGCGTTAGCCGGGCAAGTCGCGTAGCACGGCGAGCTTTAAGTAAATTTGGATCCGACGCGACCACGACTTTCGCTGACTTTTAGCAAGTACAGTACGGTACTTGGTTGTGCACGATGGCCCCAAAGCGAAAAAACGATGATGCGGGCGACACCGCCCGGGAACGCAAGAAACTCAAGATGGCCAGCGCACGCACGATAGCAGTCCAAGAGACACCCGCTGCGAGTGGCTCAAACTCGACTACCAATCAGACGATCGCTGGGGCGTCGTCTTCTGCAGGCCTGTCCAAGACGGTAGTTCAATTTGACTGTACGTGTGTCATTTGCGCCGAGTTCCGTCCTTGGGTGACGTCGATGGCTTGGTTAGCTATGCAGGGCTTGCCAGCTTCTATAGACGTGGAACGGTTCACAGAGGTGTGTTCATTTCATTCTCTGGACATTTCCGGCTGCAAAAAACCATCCAGGCGCGTGCGTACGAGATCAATGCCATGCAAAAGGCGATCAAGACAGTTGGGTATGTCACACCAGATCCAAAATATCATTCACGCAGCATGGTGACTATGCTTTCTAGTGAAAGCTCGACGCATCGTGCATGGCAGACCTTGCCTCGACACCTTCGACGTAGAGCGGCCAGTCACGATGTTCGACGTGTCCCCGTGCGTTTGCGAGACAAGTCACGAACGGAGGTGGGTCTGTCTTGACCTTGGGTGTCGCATATATCCATCTAACGTCATACAGATGGACGCCAATAAACATCGACCCCCTCGTCGTCCTAAACGCGGAAAAGCGAACCAAATCACTCGGACCGAGTCCTTCTTGAAGCGCCAACGTCGGTTCCGTTCGTTCTCATCACTGATGTATCGCATTTTGACACCCGTTTATAGGTGACAAGTCATGGCTAGAGACACATATTTGGCATGCCAAGCGAGCCAAGATGCAGAATATGTGGGGGTATCGATTGGTGGGCCCTGTGCGACATTTGAACGCATATAAGCTGACGAAACATCTGTTTAGGCCGTCACTCCTACCGAAAAGGCCTTTCGACCATCCCATCGCGCATCGAGGCACGGATGTATCTTGCACGATGCGTCCTACTATGCAACCGTAGAGCTCAAAGGACCACAACCGCTTCTCCAAATGGCCCTCGAACAATGCTGCGATCCACAAGTTTCCGGCATGAAACGGTATGTGGTGTGTATCTTGCTCGTTTCCGGGTGGTAATTCTTGTGTTAGTTATATGACGGGCGCACGTGCTTGCGAAGTTCACTTTTACAAACACGGGTGTTTCCCCTTCTCATTGCTAGGACCTGTAACAATGTTGTGGCAGCCATTTTCCCGTGAAAACAGTCTATCGGACACTGAAGAAACGCTGCCGCGACCGGTGAAAGCAATAGGAAAGGGGAAAGGAAAGGAAAAGGAAAAGCAGACGGGCGACAGTGCACTACTTGAATCCAACAGTGGTTCACGGGTCGTCTGGATCCGTTGCCATCCGGCTATCTTTGAGGATGTTTATACGGCACTGCAGGCTTCTGCTTCACATGCTCTGGATCAGTCCAAGAAGCAAAACCCACAAATACATGCAGAGATCGAGGTTGCTGACCTTAGAGGGAGCATCAATGCTTTTGAAATCATGGGACCACAATCGAGCCAAGTCATTAAAGGAGCTTTATCTCTTGTTGGAAATAACGATAGAAATGACGTCAAGAAGGTTCGCAATGTCAACTAAACCATTAACATTTGCCTGATGTCTGCGAACCCCCCAGTTTTGGGATTCGTTGGCTAATTTGCAGACCACTAGCAGCATGGCACGCGCGACGGTGATCGGACTCAAAGTTGTCGACCCTCGTCTGAAGTACGGCGAATGATCTTGTTATATTGGGTACTGACTGTCCTTTTAGGTTCCCTCCAAAGAATGCCAAACCTCATTACCCCGACTTCGCACAGCCTAATGCCCTACAATCCTCATTTTTTATCTACCCGACGGCGATTATTGCAAGGAGCCAAATCTGGGATGAGAAAAGGCGGGGAAGCCTTAAAAGGCCCAAATACAAGAAGAAGGATCTTGACGAAAGGCGTTCCAAGGCAAGTGTCACCCTTGTATTTTATCCTTTTGCTTACACACCATGGGTTTGTAGAACCTCATTCCAGGTACCCCACTCGATCCTCTGCGTCAGGATGATCGAATCCCCATTCTCCTCATTCAACGTTCTATCGAGCCATCTGCTCCTTCGGGCTCTGCATCACAATACGATGATTCACAAGGCATCCATGGTTGGACATTGTTGTTTCCTGCAGGCTGGTCCATGGCTTTCCTCCCCTCCCTTTTACACACGGGAACTCGATTCGCCGGTCAACGGGAACGAATGAAACAGTTCTTTGAAGCTGGCGTTTGCGGATTTCCAAACGATTATCCACTAATTGCTGCTTATGATGTTTTTGCAAACAATCGTGCCATGGAAGAGCAAGCACGCTGGGAAAGAACCCCTCCCGCCAAGAAACCCAACTATGACAAGCTGGGGACGAGGAGCCCCTGGCGTGCTGACTGGGATGTTGTACTTGGCCTGGACCAGCCGACTGCAACACAGACATTGGGGAACGGAGAACAGGCAGAGGAAGGATTGGTAACAACACAACGGGAAAACCCAGACGCGATACCGGTAGACGAGGGAAGCTTTGGGACTCAGCCCTGGCTCTTGCGAGGACCTCAAGTACCTACCATTCTTTCCGACGCGTGCATTACGCCTGGGCAATTCTTTGACGAAATAAACAAGCTTAGAGCCAAGAACCACATTCCTTCTCTGGACGAGTCTTTATCTCCGGAGGATTTGATCAACTCGGCGCTCGTAATGGTCCGCGCGAAAATGGTACGGAGAGGTGCACCGACGGATATGGCGATCATCTATAAAATGGAGGACCCCGAAGCACGCAAATGGATCCAGACATCTGAAGAATGGAATCATCATCGACAAGCCGCCGACTGGGAAAATTCGGACGGAGAAAAAGACGAACCTCAGGTACTCTATTTTCCTCATTTCCCGATTGCGACGGAGCGTGATGCTCTCGGTCTTGTTTCTAGCTCGGAGAGATCAAACCTCCTCAGACGGACATCATCGGGTACGTCACGACGGGAGATGCTTCTCTGTTACGCGGTAAGGGCTTTGCGATCGGTGCGATTCCTGTCGTACAGTATTTGGCGCTACGTAAACAAGCCAAGAGGTATGCACAATCTATGATGGACATCCAGCTTGGCTTATATCGGCTTTTGTAGAATTTCGCAACCGTCTGTGTTGGTGAAGATCAGGGACAGAGATGCGACGACGTGTCGTGCCGCCTATTTGGAGCTTTTGGACTCGTAGGCATTTATGTGTTCGACAACATTTGGCACGCATGCTTTATATTTTGTTCAAACTGGTGGGATTGAATCTACATTCACAACTGATGGTAGGGTGAAGCTATTTCAATCCCAACAATTTAGGAACGGTTCACACTTCGGAGTGATGACGGCCTAAAATTAACCTATGGGGCGTGTATAATTTTGGGAGCCGTTTAGGGGCACACTGTGGCATCTGCTTCCCTCAGTACAACCATGACTCGCGCAACAACCACGCTTGGAGGAACAGCATCTGATGTTGTCGTCGGTAAAGTCGGCGTAAGCGTTCCTGTGCTTACATCCGTATCATCTCAGTGTGACTTTTAAAGCATGGCCTCATGATGATGACGTGCGTCGCGTCGTAGATCTAACAAGCGCGCAGGACAAATCTTGTCCCTTCCCAGATGGAAACCGGAGCCTTCGCCAAAAGCACAATGTTTCGAAGCTATCAAAGCCGGTATCGACGCATTGCCCACGGGCGCCAAGATGGTTCTTAACGGAGGTGGGTGGAAGACCCTATCACCAACTTGGGCGTCTTTCCATCGTGTCCCGACTACGTATAGGAGTCACTCACCATCACCCGGATCTCAACAGGGGAGTTTTACGGGCATAACCTCACCACCACGAACCTCGATTTGATCGCCGAATTTTTTGAGACGTACCCCCACTATGCAGAGAGGGCCTTTTTGTCGATCAAGGTCTGATACACAACCTCTTTGCTCGACGAGCTGCAATGCGCTGACCAGATTGCGGTTGAACAAAACAAGGGTGGGCTCAAGTACATGACGACCGATCCGGACAGTTCGTGCGTCCATGTGACGCGCACGATACGACGGTGCTGCTAACGGCGGTTCAATTTTTCTCAAGGCCCGCAAATCTCGCGAGGAGCGTGCATCTCATCAACGAAAAACTGAGGGGCATGAAACGACTCGATCTGTTCGAATGTGCCCGCGTGGACCCCAAAGTGTCGGTGGAAGAGACGATCGCAACGCTGGTCAAGTTGAAGAACGAAGGCGAGTTTGATCATATAGGCATGTCGGAATGTTCGGCGGAGACGTTGCGTCGGGCGAACAAGGTGCGTACATGCGTCGCCGTCGGTGAGATCGCCGATCTGGACTGGGATGCAGATTCATCCGATTAGCATCGTGGAGATCGAGATTAGTCCCTTTTCGTACGGGGAGAAGACACGAGAGGGTGAGGGGTCCAAGACGTCTCTGGGAAACCCGATGTTTGACGTTTGACTGATGATCCCAGTCATCGCTACCGCGAAGGAACTTGGAGTGGCGGTTGCTGGGTACTCGTAGGCGTCCTCCAAAACTCACATTTTTCATGTCTCTTTGATCCTGTCGTCTCTTCAGACCCCTCGGAAGAGGATTCTTGACAGGACAAATCAAACGACCCGAAGATATACCTGGCAAGCGACCTGTCAGTGAAACGTTCGTGGACGAGGCTGATGAGACCATCCTTCAGAGGGCGATTTCCGTCGCCATCTCCCCCGCTTCCAAGAAGACGTAGGATTCCCTATTCGAAGCAGCACCCTTGACTCACCGTTCGCCATCGGCAGTCCATGAATCACAATTTTGCCATCGTCGATGCCTTGACCGACATCGCGAAGAAAAAGGACGTGACCGCCGCGCAGCTGTGCATCGCCTGGGTCAGCTCGCTCGGTCCGCACGTCATCCCTATCCCAGGCTCCTCGTACGTCGGCCGTCTCCGTCTTGGCCCTGTCCCTGGTGCGATCGGTGGTGTCTCACGCGTCCTGATCGCGTTTCTAGACACGTCCAGCGCACGCTCGAAAACTGTGCGGGCGGTGACATCGCGTTCACCAAGGAAGAGCTCGAGGAGATCAATCAAATCGTCGAACAGGCCGACGTGAAGGGGCAGAGATACCCTTCTCATGTCGGCGGTCTGTGGGCGTAGTCTTGCTTTGGTCTCATGGATAATCTGTTTTGGCTGTCCGTTGTACAACGTGATTTTCGAGAGGGGCGTGTACGAGGTCGATCGGTGATACAATAAATGCACAGTTGCGATGACTTATGCATGCATCCTGCTACCTTAAACTTCACCACTCTGTGGGACGTAATCTACAGCGTAGACAATGTGGGTGCGTAGCGCAGTGGTAGCGCGCATGCTTTGCAGCATCTCAGGTAAACTGAGATAATTTGTATGAGGTCCAGGGTTCAATCCCCTGCGCATCCAATTTTTTTCTCTCTTTTTTCTCAAAGCACAAGTAACCAAGTGATGTGCGGCAAGTATTCCGACATTGTCTCGTTCGTCGGCGATCTCGTCAAGCACATGTCATGGACAATCAGTGCTCTCAAAAAAAGTTCAGCTTGGCTTGCCGCAGTCAATAAAAAAAAAAGTAGACAACATGGCATTCAACAGACTTGCATTTATATTCCATAACAGACACCGAAGCTGTTATACACATCGATCCACATCATAGTATCGTACACGATGTTTTTTTTTTTTTTTTCTTTTTTGTACAAACCCAGTCCAGGTCAATTTCGTGACGGTTGTAGATATGTTCGGTAGGTATATTTGGTTACCTAGAACCTGTTGTGATCATGATCAATCATCGTCTTACATGGAACGCGTGAGGCCTTACGGCAAGGTAATAATGCGAATCTTGCCGTCAGTGCTGATGGTGCCGATAAATTTGATGGTCAGGGAAGCGTCAACGTATAGGACGTATCTCCCACTAGAGTCCTTCGAGACAGTGAGCGTCGCACTACCCTTTGCAAGAGCGAGATCGATTCCGACAGTGACACCGTCGAGCAAAGATCCCTCAATGCCGGCGAGGCGAACACGGCCTATGATCGGGATCCTGGGGTACAACGCCGCCGAGATTGTGAGCGTTGCAGGGTCGACAGAGCCGACCAGCTACATTGTAGAACGGTTCATATACCAACCAACTTGGTGACGAATATGACTCGCCTCGAGGATACCAAGGAAAGAGATGCTAGCCTCCCACTGCGCAGCCTCGCTGTTCCACGACTGAATGACGATGCTGTCCTGCTGAGCAAAGTCCTTCAAGAATTTAACGAGCACTGAAAAGTCATCAGTATTCTGTGTAGTATTCAAGTAGGATAACAATTACAAGCCTGCTGAGCCTCGGTGTCCTCTCGGGCCCGAGTTGCAACCTGAGTCAACTCCTGAGGAGTCAAAGTTTGAATTGCCTAAGAGTGCACCGTCACATCAAACAAGCTCGTTGAAGCTGATTCAAAACAATACTTGCCTTGAGCTGCGCAGGGGAGAACCCAGTGCTTTCCACAACCTCACTGTACTAACGGTTTGAGAATCAATCCAATGCACGATTGTTATACTTACGTTGGGGCAATGTTAAGTGTATCTTCCAGATCTCTGACAAAGGGCAGGAATACATAGTAGTTCGCGAATATATTCTGTGAACCGTTCTGCTCCCCATATTTGAAGGACACCTGTCCTCGGATATAGCCATCATCGAGATCGAATGTGAGTTGTGTTCCTGCAGAGGTCGAAATCGGATAGACATCGGTTGATACCAAAATGGTCGCCTCGGGTTTTCCGGGAACAGAGAGGAAGAATTGAACGCCAGAGAGCGTATTGGCAGCATTGTCGTAAATGGCCTCAACCTATAATACCGGTATTGTATGAGCATGTGTAATTGCGACGAGAAAAGAGTGTTGTCACCTCGAAGAGACTGAAAGCAGAGCGAAACCGGAATGCGCTCCCAGTGTCGGTGACGGCAGTAACAACGATAATGGATCGCGGATCGTCTCGTGGCCATTGGTTGGTGTCAATCCTTTTCTTGTGACGATGCACGTCGAAACGAATGTAAGAACCGATCAAATGTAGGTAATAAGTTGCGTGATTAAATTTTATCTTATCTGTTTGTCTACATTATTATGTAATTAGACAGTACTAGTAAGTATCGTCTCCTATGTTATACGCACCGGCATTGCACAAAACTCGAATACCCCTTACCAGGTGCTATTGCACTTCAAACATTCACCTTCACCCATCCAACCTGTTCCTTCAGCCCATCCTTCACCCTAAGCTGTAGTGGCTCAGGGTATGCATAATGTTATTTACTCCATTATTTGTTTGGGGAAAAGCAGCATTTCCTCTCAATAAAGTTGTACTTATTTTTGTGGCACTTTGGTAATTGCCTGTCAACATGTTGCCCCATACAGTTGACCCCCTCTTAACACATACCAGGTATACCCCATAATCCATACATTTTTTGGTTTCCATCACATGACAAAACACATACTCCCCTATAACCATATTTTCTTGGCTCTCCTGACAGATATGGGTTAAAGGCAGCCTACCATAACATCAGGCCTGGCTTAAGTGCATTGTTCAAGACAGAATGGCATGGACTGTGCCCCATTTAGTTAGTTTGTCACCAAACCAAACAGTTGAACCTTCAAGTTGTGTTGTGGGGACTTACAGGTCCAATAGATTTGAGATTGATATCTCAATCACAACCCCTATACTGGTATGCCACTGATCATTTCTTCATCACAGGTGTGGATATCAACTCATATCAACAACTACTAAGTTGTTGTAATTCTCAAACATAACATTTCATCAACTTGCCAGCCAAGCATTCATTCCTGAAGCAGTAGTAAATATAATAGATGCTCCACTTAGGGGCTCAAAACCAATGGATGTTTATTATACCACATAAATGAGTCTGTCCCACTGGCAGTGGACACATTCAAAATTCCCCAGGGCTTGGTAGGTAGATGTAAATTTATCTCAAGGTCACTTCTGAGTTGGTTTCCACATCATGCAACACAACTGAGCTCTAGGTAAGAGTGTGGGCTCATACTAGACTAGATTCATTGTTTTGAATAGTGGCTTGCATCAGAGACCAGTGACAGTCAATTGACCAATTGGATGAACACAACAGTAAATCAATGGGAGTAATATCCCATCCCATCAACAAGGTTCTGTGTCCATCACCATCATGTATAGGTGACCTAGGGTGAATATGCAGTGAGGTATTTTCAACCAACTAAAAACATCTTCAAACTCCAGTGTCAAACTGAACCTTTATCACACCTGCTGTGACATAGATGTATCATATGACCAATTGATGATATTGGTCATGGTGACCCCCCACTTTTAAGATGCTGCCAACCTTGACTTCATACAGACTTCTTTCATGCATCTCATACTGGAAAATATCATTCTACATTAGCAAACCAACCTTGTGCTGTCTGGTCTATGAAAGTCTGGACAGACTGGACAAGATTGGACAGCACAAGGTTGGTTTGCTGATGTAAGCTCTAGTTCACCAGTGACAATTTGTCAACTGGGGGCAGCTACCATTTCAAGTGACATGTATTGTCCACAGTTGTTTGAGTCTGAAACTTGGCCAGTCTCAGCATCATTCTGGGGTTTCAAATGTGCAACTGCATGGTCACTGGTGTTGCATAATCTTGCATGTCCAGGGGTTCCTGCTGTGGCAAGAATGCTTGTTGTTGGGGTCAGCTGACACACTCCCATACTATGGCCAGTAGTTTCTAGCTAATTTGTTGTCAGTGACACCTGCCATGTGAGCTTTTGAAAGTGGTTACCCTAAATGATAAGAACACTATACCCATGTCTGCAACTCACACATTGTTACACTCATGGTCTAGGTAGGAACAACCATAGACCTAGCAGTAATCATCTAGGTCAAGGACAGGGATTGAGGGTTATGTACTGACATAAGTCAGGGACTCTGGAGATGAAGACTAAGGGTTCCAGTGGATGAAGGTTCTGTGTTATGTCAGATGATGTTAAAAGACTCCTAGAAGGATTGCAGGGATTCTAGGTGGTGGATGCAAAGGACAACAATAAGGAGGCACTAAGGCCTAGCTTAGGGATGACTCAAGAGGAGGACTGAGGGTGAAGGCAAAAACCTAAGGTAGGAATTGCTTAGAGTTACTGTACATGAGTGAGCAGTATTTATACTAAGAGGTGCCAGTCATACTGAGTCACCTAGAGTCAATGGATAGCCTTATGGCTGTGTAAACTAAGTATAGAGCTATGCAAACCTATGAGGAGGTGCTGCAATCAAAGGCTATGAATGATGATGAGAAAATATAGAGAATAAATAGTGCAGGCTGTGTGAGTGGGAATGCATAGGAAATGATCAGTAATCTCTAAGTAAAAATAGATAGTAAACATAAATAGACATGGTAAAATCTAGAGCATGAAGGGAAATCAATGTTACCATGTCGCATAGCAAGAGAATCGAAAGAAGACTGAGACAAGTTATTATGTAACAAGGAAAGAAAAGATAGGAGGGTATCACTGATTGTAACACACATCAAGATAGGTGTTGGGAACAAACATCATTATAGACTTACCAGAATGTTAAGCACACAATTGGTCATAACATGGAAAATACAACTACTGTGTGATCCTGTTTCTGTGCAGGACAGTAAGAGTCAATCTCTATACCATTCATGGCCATGAAAATGCAGCCTTGTCTGTCTGCAATTGGCCAAGCAGCAAAGAATTAACTGTTTAATTCAACAACCTTCACTTGGATAGCACCACTGATGGACTTAACCTTAGCAGAGTATGAAATGAGAGCATGTAGCTCCAAGTAGGCTATCACCATGTAGAAGATTTGTGAGGAAACTTGAACATTATGGGATATCTAAGTCTACATTCAGAGCAACTGATAAGCATGTAAGACTTACTTTCCATGCAAAGAATCAATCAGACTCTGCAAATGTTCTTAATGCTGATCATGACATGAGATCACAAAGGTGGCCTGAAGTGGTTGTGCTATGTTCTAGTCCCACAAGGTCCTGTCTCTGTCAGTTGCAGTCAAGCTGTGGCTGCACTGTCAACTGCTGTTGTGTGATTCTTTGTATCATTGTTACTGACAGCACATCTGTCTGTACATTTTGTTTCTTACTGTCATGTAGTTATGGACATGTGTTTGTTCCTGCCCTACAAGGGCTTATATTCCCATCAAGTACAGTACAAACACCTCAGCTCATTCCCCAAACAACACTGAGGTGAGATACCATTTTTGCCTGCTTTACATTATTTACTTATGCCTGTACCATAGATCATGTCTACCAGGTACCTACCAATATAGCTTGTTCCCTGAACAATGCTGAGATCATGTCTACCAGCTTCCTCACATGCTCATAGCCTTATTGATAGTCTTGCCATAAGAGCCTGTACAACACATGTCTGTTAACAATAACAGCCAAAGTTTAAGCAGGTAGCCAAAACACATAAACCAATCAAAACAGGCCATTTATCATTAACAAACACATGCTGTACAGGGCCTAAACATAATGAGAAGTGTACGGTATTGCTTCCTCGGGGCAGTAAAGACTTGTATATTTTGTAAGCAAAGATGGGCAGTACTGGAGGGCCGTGGTGTTGGTGCAGATGAGCTTCTGACAAGGAAAGTTCAGATGGCGTCTCGGTCGCACAGTCACAACTATCAGAGACAGGGGCGCATTCAGGTCAGTTGAAAGGTTGAAACGTGAGACTCAGTGCAACTTGGACTCGGAGTTTGGCAGAGTAACATCAGGAGCTAGCATGTCGTGTATGATCGCGTGACACACCCATGGACATGTCCTGCGATAGCTACGAAGTCACAAAGGATAACGCTGGCAGACGAAAATGATATATGATAAATACCGCAAGTGTGAAGTGACGCACCTTAGTGATCATGCATGTTCTACTGGTGCAAAGGCCCGGTGAAGAGAATAGAAGTACTGTTGTGACATGGGATAGAACATGGGAAGAGACAAGAATGAACGTGGGCGGAGGATGCAGCCCTGAGAATGCAGACGCAGATGAAAAGACATTGGAAGTCGGAGAGAACCGCGGCCAAAAGGCTTGTTTCAAAATAGCATTGAGCGTAGAGCCCGAACAATTATCTTGAGATTCGAGTGGGCAAATGGGTTTTCATTCTGTCCAGATAGACGTAGTCCTGCATGTAAATGAGACGGTAGCAGATGTTGAAAGTGTTCTGTTGAGCGACAAGTCGGTTGGGGAGTCGTCGCAGTGTTGGTTCGTCCTTGCCAATGTCCAGTCTTGGATAAAGGTGTACTCCGCCGCGGTCCGGCACTGAGGTCGACCTGCCAGGACACGACGAACTTGCTGAAACATTTGACAACCATCTATTCTTGCGCATCCGAACTTAGTGACTCTAGTCTGCCTTCCCGGCACTATGGTTGAAGAATGCCACTGTTGATGAGAGGGGGTGCGATTTTTTCCTCTATCCCGGCCTAATGTTTGACTGCCAACTTTGTTGAGTTCAAATCTGGCAACCTTGAACAACGGAGCAGATCTTGTACAATGTGAATGTTTTCCTCACGTTGGACCGTCTGAGCTACCACTGTCGGATTTTTACATGGTCCTGCAGAGTTTGTCCTGACCACTCCGATGAAGTGCATTGAGCCACGTAATCGTTGACATGATTCTTTCATGAACCATGAATGTTGGAACTGCTGCGGAGAGTTTCAACGCAGTTGCCTTGGAAGTATATTTTCGTTCTTTTAGCCTAATTTACAAAGAATAGAATGATTCTACATACCATGAATCGTCATTTGCCCGGGCCTACTTCTACCATAAATACAAAGATTGCTTGGTTGAGTCGGAGGGTCGATCGAATGGAGGATGGCCTTGAGCCTATGCTGTCAAATTTTGTGTCCTGAGTACCAGATACCACAGAGCTGCCACTTGAAGTTCCGACTCGCACAGGTCCATCGAATATTAGCAAACAGGCCATCACCAATCAACGAGGAATGGGAGCGTTGGGAGTAATGGCAAGATTCACCATGTTTCACTGTGAATCTGGGTAAATTTTGTCTCTTTTGCCTGCTAATTAGCGTAGAGTACATGGACCGTTGTTTCACACGCGCGGATTTGGGTGATCATCTGATAGGCAAGGGTGGGGTGAATCACACTAATTCCCTGCCGGTGATCGGTGATCAACGGATACGTTGCATGTTCTAAAGTACCGTCACCTACAATCGGAGCAGTATCTCTGTGAGACGGACGAGGATGAGCGTAACGACAAGCAGTCCGCGCGCATCGCGCACGCATTCCAAACAAGCAGCACACTAGTATTCCACCACAGAACTCCACACCGGCCCAGGCATAAACTCTTGCGCATTCGACGTCGTCAACAAGCCCACTGGCCGTCCGTGAGCGCTCGGTCGGCGTCCCGACTGGCCACGCACCGATCAACCCAAACAGGCCCAACACGCTCCCGAACACCTCCACGACGAGCACCTTGACGAACAGACTCGGGTCGGCCGCGTCCGCGAGCGCAGCGTTGCTCCCGGCGACGCCGACGCAGAGACCGCAAAAGAGGTTGCAGAGACCGACGGTGAGGCCGCCAAAGAAGAGGGCAAAGCCTACGCAGGGGTTTGGTAGAGCAAACGGCGGGAACATGGGGACACACCAGTGTAGTAGTTTTGACGCGTGTAGAGCTGTGCGTCTGGGACGGCTGAAAGTTTGGCCGAGTACACGATGCCGAGTATCTGGAAGGCGCTAAAGTGACTGCTAGCAACAGGCGTGGGCGGACGTACCACACCATAAATGGCGACGACTTCACAAAAGATTATGCTGGAGAGAGCTGAGGAAGCGACTGAGACAGACGGAGGCGACGGACCTGATCAGGTTCTTGGTGCTGATGCGAGGCGTTCGAACGCCACCGCCAATGATCGAGGACCCGGTCAAGAAGATGCCCCTGCGGCAGGTGAACAGACAGGGTGGAGTGGAAGACGGGTGTGCGCACCATCCTGCGCCAAGGACGCTGAGACCGATGCAAAGACCGATTCCGAGCGAACCCCAGACATACGGGCTAGTTTCTTCGAGGAAGCGGCCGACGTTGAACGCTTCGCCGGAACCTAGGTGAGATTCAGATCAGCGAACGGGTTATGATTCGAACCAGATAGAACTCTACCTGTAAATAGTAGATAGAGGGCGACGACGGCGACAAGAAAGGAGGGAAAGCCGAGGGCGTAGTAAGTCGCGTAGTAGCCCATCGTTGGTAGGAAAAAGTCGCTGCGACTGTTTGTTTGTTTGTTGGTACTATTGAACTTGGTAGTGACAAGTGCTAATCCTTGCTGCCTTGTACATAGGGTTACGCCGAAGGGTATCTCAGGACGTCAACATTGATGGACGACTTGCGAGTCCAGATCGAATTGGGACGTGTGGTCTGCGAGGGTCTGAAACGCGGGGTCGTAGATGTTGACTAGTACATCACTTGTCCTTGTCTTGGAAGTTGACATGTACCACCTCCTCAAAGGTCTCCACGAATATCTCACTCGCAAGGACGAGTTTTCGATCATCATCATCGGGCTCGACGGCGCTGGCAAGACGGTGAGCCGAACACGCTCAACGAGCGGGACATGATCCACGACGCGCCCTCCACAGACGCTGCTCGAAAAAATCAAGACGCTCTACAACGACACGCCCGGCCTCGAGCCGTCCAAGATCGCGCCCACAGTCGGGCAGAACAGTACGTCCCGCACACACCGTCCGTAGCGAACCCGTCCCACAGCCTGTCTCAGTGGGCAAGGTCTCGCTCCCGTCCACGATCCTCAACTTTTTCGACCTCGGCGGACAGCGCGGCATCCGCTCGATCTGGCACCGCTACTACGACGACTGCCACGCCGTCGTGTACGTGATCGATGCCCAGGACAGGGAGCGCCTCGGCGAGGGCTGGGCGGCCTTTGGTGCGTTCTCCGTCGCTCGTCTCGAACCGCGTGCCCACACCACCCAGACGCGGTGCTCTCCTCCCCGCGCATCCTGCACGTCCCGCTCCTCCTCCTCGCGAACAAGCAGGACACCTCCGAGAGCCTCTCCGCGACCGAGATCCTGCAAGACTACCAAGTCTGGGACCAGTGCCGCCGGGAGAGCGCGCGGCGGCGGCATGCCGAGGAAGAAGGCGAGGACGAGGCGCGCAAGAAGCAGCGGATCGCGAGCTTGGACGTGTTGGGCGTGTCAGCGTTGCAAGGGTGCGTATTCGTGCTCTCTCCTCGCCGTCGTTGACAGTGCGTTAGGCAAGGCGTCCGCGAGGCCGTCGATTGGCTGTTTTTGCGCGTCCAGAACAGTCGACAGTGCGTGCCGGTGCGATACGGTCGCGTTCACGTCGCGCTCACGTACCCTCCAGAGACCTTGGGGAGCGCGCGAGGATGGATTAGAGTACACGCGTGTAGGATCCTACTACTAAATACTATTCGATCACCCACTTGCGCACGGCTTCGCGCACGAGCCGCGCCATCTCCTCCTTGGCCTGCTTCTTCGCGCTGTCCGTGATCCCGATCAGCTTATCGAACGCGCCGGGGGACGTCGTGAGCGGGTCGAATTCGAGGCGGTGACCGTCCGTGGTCGGGATCGAGACCCGCGCCGAAGACGCACCAGGGGGCGCTGGCGACGGTGCGCGCGGGGGTGGGTCCGAGACGTCGCGTCGGATGAGAATGCTCTGCGCGCGCTGCCGTGGCGCCTCCTCCCCGGCGAACCAGCCGAGTCCGAGGGCGTACGGGTTCGCGAGCGGGGACCCGTTCACGCTGAGCATGTCTTCGTCGTGCCGGGGCGCGCGGAGCGTGGGGTACACGGGCGCCTTGGCGGGGACCATCGTCGGCACGAACGCCGCCCGCGTGGGTGGACGCGCCCCCGCCGCCGCCGTCGTCGTCTTGGACGGGCCCGCCACCTTCTTGGGGCTCCCGAGACGTGCTGTGGGGGACGTCAGCGGCCGCGTCGAGCCCGTGCAAGCAGGGTCACACACCATTCTTGGCCGCACGGCGCTCGCCGTCATCGACCTCCTCCTGCGCCGCCGCCCACGTCCGCTTCCGCGTCTCCCGGTCAATCTCGATCGCAGGCCCGCCCATGCGTGCGCGCTGCAGCCCGCGCAGACACGCCTGCACGTCCCCGTCGTACGTGTCCGCAAACTCGACCATGCTGACGTCGCGGACGAGCTTGGGGATGCGCGACACGAGCGCTTCTTGGTGGAGACGAAAGTTGTCGAGCGCGACGGCGAGCCATTCTTCGAGCTGACGGACGCGGTGATCGACTGCGGTGTGTGGTGGTCAGTGACGAGGACGACGCGGACGACGGAGAGATTGAACCTTCGATGTCGAGATTTTGAATCAATTGTTGTTTTTCTTCGGGCGTGTATTTGCGCGTCGATTCCAGTTTCATCTCGAGCTTGTCGTGGTAGATGTTGAGCTCGTTGTCGACGACATCGAGCTCGATATCCAAACCACGTGACTCCATGTGTCCTTGTCCAACTCAGTACAGCCAGGAAACCGAGACGACAGCGCAAGACCGGTGCATGCATTGTAAAATATTCAACGGTTCGTGAACAAGTCCGCTACGAGTATGGTACGTTTAAGAGGCTGCTTCATGCTGATGGCAATCAAAGTGCGCTTGTGGCATGTACTTGGATTCGGATCTGTAAGTTGGACCCGCAGGATGCTGCCAGTAACACGAGGGATACGAAGAACATGAAGCACTAACCCAAACGAACCTTGAAGCACTGAACGACGACCCACCTTCGACATGTTTCTTGAACGGATGTTGATCGGAAGCTCAAACTCATTTCTTTGTGCTGCGGTGCCTCGTACTCGACCAAAGGAATGCTGCAAACCGTGAGTGCGACAAGGGAGTCTCAATCAGCACAAGGCGAATAGATTCTGTCGTTTGTCACTCCTGTTCGCGTCCTCTCACCGGAAGAGCGCCGCTTCACCGTCTGCTGTGTATGATAAAGGAATTCGTGCAACACTTCAGATGGGACTTTTGTACAGCGGGACAGAGAGGTCAATGACAATCGCAAACCGCAGACCACATGCGTGGGCTGTCGAAACCTTCCATCCACGTCGTCTCGAAACTATGGCGGACAAACATGTATACTATACTACTCTGTCACATGCAAAGTCTTTGTCCCGATCTGTATGAACTTGAAAACGGGTGGCCGCTCAGAACCTATTGTGATCATGATTAGTCCCAGCCATGCCAGTCAAATTGTTCAAAGGAGACTCACGGCATTGAAGTGAGTTTAAGGCCTGCAGCGGTAAGTTCTCCATGGAATTTGACTGTGAGGGCAGCGTTCACATAAAGGTCGTGCTTTCCGTCTTGTGACATTGCGAAGAGCGTTATACTACCTGATGCAAGTTGCAGGTCGAAGCTGACTGTGACCCCGGAAATCAAGCTACCCTTGATTCGCGCAAGTTCAGTCCTGCCAATGTTAGGGACTTTAGCATAGACTGTTCCTGCGACCGAAAGTGTTGTGGGATTGACGGAGGCGGTCATCTGCAGAACATGGTTCAACAAGCCATACCGTTTGATGATCCACAGCACTTACACTGAGGATGCCAAGGAATGAGATGTCAGCATCCCAAATCCCACTGGGGGCCGCGCCCGAGCCACTCTGATCATATGCCTCGATGACGAGAGAATTAGGGTTACGGGAAAAGTCCTGCAGAAAAGCGAGAAACACTAGGGAAAGATGAATATCCCCATGTACATACTGCAGTGCAGAGGCCAAAACTTACACTCCTGGTTATTAGTCGTATCTGCCTCAGAGGGAAGAGTCATAGCCTGGGTCAGCTCCGAAGGTGTTAATGTTTGTATAGCCTAGTACAGACATTATGTCATCGAACAGCTCCAACGGTTGCTGTGATGCGGTACAATACTCACCCGAAGCTCCGCAGACGAAAAACCGGAATCGGTTGATACAGTACTAGAATAACAGGGTAAGCATGAATCCAATCCAGGCTTGTCATACTTGCGTGGGTGCAATGTTCACGGTGTCTTGCACATGTCCGACGAAAGGCATCTGGACATCGTACGACACAAATATGTTGTCGGTTCCATCAACGTCCTGAGTGTAAAAGGCCACATTTCCTGCCACAACCCCGTCCCCAAAATCGAATGAGAGCTGATCTCCTGGCGAATATGAAAGGGTGTATTCATATGCGAAGACTAAAACGGTTGTATCGGACTGCCCAGGATTTGAGAACATGAACTGAACGTTGCTGAGCACGCTCGCGCTCGCGTCTTGGCTATAAGTGCCTTGAACCTACAGCATCCGATGTTAGTACCCGTTCGATTGCGATACATGAGAACGAACGAATTACCTCAAAGACGCCGAAGCCACTTTGAAAGTTGAACATCGTCCCCGAGGGATCAACACCACCGAAAACTGTAATGGCATTTATCGGAATGGCGCCGCGCGGCCATGAGTTGGCGGTGACCCAGTTCGATATAGCTGCAGATTAATCGACTGGTTAGCAAACGATGCTCGGTCATAACGAGCTCTTGAACCACCTGAAGAGAACGAATTGCCGGCTATTGACATTGGCGTGAATTAGCAGGGGAGAAAGAAGTGGAGAGGCGAAGCGATATTGGAACACCACGCTGTGTTTGTCGAGTTGGTGGCCTGGCTTTATAGCATTCAGAGAAGCGGAGTTCGGCTGTTATGAGATCTGGACCAGCTTGTTTCACTGTCAGACTCATCAGCGGATTAAGCGAGTCGTTCAGCATCGAAATGGTGCCCCGTTTGGTTAGTTTGAAAAATCAGCTGACAAACCTACTAACTGTCTGAGGAGATTTCGGGCAGTCGGCCAATCGGATGCATTCGCTATCGTGAACGTAACATTCCGTTCACTCGTTTGAAGCGTTCATTTCCAACGGTTTGCAGATGGACTCACCTCCAAGGGGAAATGTCATTAGACTATACTCGACGCCAGGGCCGAAAATTTTGAGCTCTGCCAACTCGGGGGATATGGAGCGGAGGCGAATACCATTTATGCAAGTTTCATCATACCTCGTGTGAGGGGGGCATCTGCAAACCGTTGGAAATGAACGCTTAAAAACGAGTTGACGGAACGTTACGATAGCAAGGGCATTCGATTGCCCGAAGTAGGTTTGTCGGCTCATTTTTCAAACCAACTAAATGAAGGTGTGTACTGAGGTCGAACACACTGCTTAACTTTGCAGATACAGCCCGGTGGCACACCAGCGCCCTAATGTCGTCGATTAGCGCCACAGTGGTTAAACAAAAATGTAGATCAGTTGCCGCCAGCATCAGGTAAAATTTCAAGTTCTGCTGACGTGCCAGCGCGTGGTCACGTTACCCGGGAATCTATATCTCGCATGCCGGTGATTCACGTATCCATGTAATCTCGCGAGCCGTTGCATTGGCTTCTAGGTGACAAAGCATGGGCAATCTCTAAGTAAAGAATACACGCCATTGCCAACTCGAAAGGTTGGACCTACCTACAAGTCACATATGCTAGAGAGTTCCTGTCATTCTTTGACTTTGATTGAAATGTTGTTCTATGCAGAGGGCTAACAGCATATAACCATCAGAAAAAAATTGATGGCCTGCTAAGAAGTCTCTCAATGAGTTGAGTACTGACCACTGATCTGAATTTAGTCTTATTAACCTGGTGACAGCCATGTCATTGACAAGCAAAGAACATTGCATCATAGTAGGCAGTTCATACTATTTTGAATGATAGTACTCAGATAAGAGGTTCAAGATCATGTTTCCAGAACCATTACAATTCACTTCTGGAGCAGATATCTCTCATATAAGCACAATTCAGGAGAAGACATCAGATTGACATACCTGCTTTATTAAAGTGGCTAGTGAAAGAATCCAGTGTCCCAGAAATGACTCTGGCTTCTCCAGCTTGCTTCAGCAGCTAGCCCACATAACAGTTCATAGTAAAATTTTGAAAATTTACTCATGAGAGCCTGTACAGCACACATTTTGTTAACAATAACAGGTTTGTTCATGTTTGTACACCACTTTATGTTTCAAGTGGAGATTGAATATTGAGCCTTGAACCTTATTAGTGATCCAACCTATTGCCCTCATATGATTGATTATCTTCAGCAGGCTGATTATTACCATCAACTCATCTACCAGGACATCCTTTCTGTCATTGGGACCATGGAGGACATGGTGAAGGTGCTTCAATCTGAGAACAAACCAGTGAAGGCTAGCAGGGTGAAGTGGACTGCAAAAGAGGAGGAGGTGCTGGTTCAATTCCTTCGTGACCACTGGTTTCAGCAAGGGGATGAAGGAACTTCAAGGACTTGATATACCAGGAAGCCGCCACCACACTCCAGTCTCTCTTGAAGCTGGGAAGCAAGCCAAAGGATATGAGCACTGTAAAATATAAGTTTGGGATGGTACATCTTGATCTCTAATCACAATTCAATGAGACTGATCTAGGTTATTACAGTTGAAGATTATCTACAGCACAATCTGCACTTGGTGGTCCAAATCAGGTGTACATTGGGACAATGAATGAGGTGCAAATATTCAAACACCTGAGGATAAGGAAATATTCAGCACATTTTTGTCCCAGGTATGTAGATTGATTCCCTGTGTGTGTTGGATGTGTACTGATCATTTGCAGCATGCCCAGATGAAAGACTTTGAGAACAAGGGCTGGAAGTACCTATTACTGATGGATGACATTTTCCTGAATGGCATTGTCACAGGGAGGCATGCTTATTGACTGGGTGCTAGTAATGATACTCAGGCTGTCCTTTCCAATGAAGTCAAGCAAGGCCCCTCATCTGAGGCCACTGACACAATCAACATGGATATGACAATGATGACTACCATTGCTCAAGCTGTCTTCTCAACTGCGATTGCAATAGCAATGCTCATATCCTCCCCCCCTCACTCAGTACATGTTCATCTGGCAAGCATCCCCTTTCCTCAATAACATCAGAGGGTCCAGCTACCCCCATGTCACTCACATCACCACTCATATCCTCTGTTTCTTCTGACCGCACCAGCAAATAAAGCTGTGTCTCCTGGCCTGCATTGAGCCAAAATCAAACCCAGAAGTCTAGCATTGCTGGGAGCAGCCATGCTGCTGGAGGGGGTAGCTGTGGCAATACAACCACTGTGGTGCTACATGCCATCAATTCCTCAATGCATAGCCTCAAAGATTTGATCAACAATAATTTTGTCAATCTGAACAAGTATATTCATGATGCCATTGTACTTTTATATGGGATCCCAAGTATGTCAGCTGATCACTGTTAGTTCATGCTGATGCACATCTCTCTAAATCCTACTGCTGCAATCACATTTTGTAGCCTTCTGAGCAATGATATCCACTGTTCTTTCATCCATGATCTATTCAATCATCCTGTACTTCACAGTGCCAGTACTTTGAATACAGGTAATACAATGTAGTCTTGTATTTCTGTAGCTGTGTTTTGTATCAGTTTTAAAATTGATGTTGTGTTTTCCAATATTATACAGCATGCACAGCAAAAAAAAATCATGTGATGTAGTAAATATTGTATAGTACTACAGGTACCAGTCATCCTGGTCATCCTCATCTGATTTATCCACCAACTGTGCTTGTGCACAATGCTGTAAGGTTGCCTGGTAATTAGCCCACATCATCTCAGCTATCTGATCCTGCAGTGCAGCAGCAGCATCATGTTCTTGTGCAATCATGCAATTGACTTCAAGCTCATCAGCTTCATCAGCTTCATTGGCTTCATCATCCTCATCTTCTGCCTCACAATTGACATTGGTGATGCCATCTTGGCCAATGCCATGATGGCTTCCAGTGCATTGAAAGATGATTGGGTCATTGTGGTGTGTGAAATTGTAAAGGGCAGCAAGTGCCACTGGAAGCTGAGCTTGAATTTCAAGAGAATATTCAAGCAGGAGGAGCAGGATCCTGAAACATTGTTTCAGAATGTCAAAAATGTGTTCAATAACATTGTGAGTGGAGGCATGTCATAGGTTGAATAGTTCTTCTTTGTTTTTTGGCCTGAGAGGATATGTACACTGAGCAACAAAACTGTTGCAATATTTGCTAGTTTTGTAATGTGTACAATATAACAAGTTGTGGCATGGGAATACCGCTTAGCACTAGTGGGGTGAAATGTAGGGATCACTCCTGGCTATCTATCGCACCCTGGGTCATGTGATTCGGCTAAGGGGCGGTGGAGATATGACCATTTTAAACCCACTATGTCATTGCAACAGTTTTGTTGCTGATATAATATAAAGTGAGTTTGATATGTTCTGATGGGTGCTGACATAATAAATGAGTCATGTGACCTAGAATAAGTTCAACACAATGTAAATACACCAAAACATCACTCTTGTTTCACTTCCACCATCATGAAATCCCTAACCCCTATTCAAATCAACCAAATCATTTCTTTCTTGGATTTGGGGCAATCTACTTGTCAAATATCTGATTCTACTGGTGTCCACCATTCCACTATCAGCAGAATTTGCTCTAGACTTTGTCCTGACCTGGCTAAATCCTCTGGTGGTTGTCCTTCCCTCATAACACCCACTGACATATATCATGCCATCTGTCTTATTGAAACTGGAAGGGCTGAAAATGCTGTCCAGGTCACCAAGGCTCTTCAGGATGTCAAAAACCATGGCATCTCTTCCCAGACTGTTCATAATCACTTGAAGAAAGCAGGCATGAAGGCTGTGGTGAAGAAGAAATGCCCTCGTCTTACTTCCAGTCATAAGAAGGCTAGATTTGACTTTGCAGAAAGTCATAAACATTGGACTGTGGAGGATTGAAAGCAAGTTGTATGGTCAGATGAGACCAAAATCAATCATATTGGGTCAGATGGCAAGAGATGGGTATGGAAAAAGGTAGGAGAAAGCTTAAGTGATAGGTTGGTACAGAGAATAGTCAAATTTGAAGGAGGGTCTCTGATGATGTGGGGTTGTATGACTTGGGAAGGGGTTGGCATGGCATGCAAGATTGATGGTAGGATGGACACTGACTTTTATATCCAGATCATGGAGGATGAACTCCAGCAAACCTTGGAGTTTTATGGCAAAACTCCAGATGATATCATTTTTCAACAAGATAATGACTCCAAGCATACCAGCAAAAGGGCCAAGGAGTGGTTTTCTGACCATGGACTTCAGGTCATGGTGTGGCCAGCTCAGTCCCCAGACCTCAATCCCATAGAACA
>JBBPLE010000213.1:0-52644 GCA_038089675.1 Boletales sp. KT-2023b
GGTTGTCTTTCCAGCATTTGCCCGGCCAATAACAAGGATTCTAAATCGTCCAAATTTCTTCATGAGGTCTTTGTCAGTGTCTTGCATGATGTGAGAAATATTGGCAGTCCTGCTTGGCTCTTTCATGGCAATCAGGTTTTGAGTGCACACGGAAATACAACATGCCTACCTGGCATATCGACATCGGATTCACTGGGCTGAGTTTGAATAGCAAGGTCTTCAATATGAGGAGCGGAGAGTAGGGAATCAGATCCTTGGGCGGGTACATGACTGGCGGCTCTATCAACGACCTCAGGAGTGGCTAGGGTGGCCTCCTCAACATGACTTGGCTGCGAGCCCAACACAACGCCGAGCTGGGTGATGGGGCTGTGCGAATGCGAGTGGCGGGAGAGGGACCCCAGGGCAGGTACAAGACCAGCGGCGGTTGAGGATGCGGTATCGGTGGGATCATGCGATCCAGTGGGCTGAGCGCTCGTGTCATTTGCAAGTATCTGAGGCTGTGTAACGTCCGACTCCTGGGCAAGCGCAAGATCAACATCAACTACCTCAGGAGTGGCTAAGGTGGCCTCCTGAACGTGACTTGGCTGCGAGCCCAACATGATGCCCAGCTGAGCGGTGGGGCTGGGTGACTGTGTGTGGCGGGAGTGGGACCCCAGGGCAGATACAGGACTAGCGGCGGTTGAGGAAGCGGTATCAGCGGGATCGTGCGATCGAGGGGGCTGAGCGCTCGTGTCGCTTGAAAGTACACGAGGCTGTGTAGAGTCGGACTGCTGGGCAGGTGCAAGACCAGTGGACCTATCAGCGACATCAGTGGTTTCCTGAGTATAACTGCGCCGCAAGCCACGGAAGTGAGGGCTGGCGCACCGTTGAGCCGTGGGGGTGTCGGAGCCGTGGGACGGCGCTGGAGATTTGCCTCTAGAGATACGAGATCGAAGATGTCTGGATTTCTCCTTGAAGCCTGTCATTGCGAAATCGAGTTGCTATAAGCTAAGGGGTGGACGAGCGCAAGTGATTGCTTGGAGGATGAGACAATGCGCGATGCGGATGATGCGAAAGGTGAGTCGAACACGATGCGACTTGCTGTGTACGATAGTTTCCACGGTCATCTCACAAGACCTGCACACCCGGCTTCACCCGATCATGGTCCTCGCTTGACCACGATACGGTTTGGCATCAATCGTGCGGCTAGTTACGACAATCGCAGTTGCGACTGCTGCTGCACATATACCAAGATTCAAGTTCTCTTTTGTGTTGCTTCTTCAGATCCCTTTCGTCGTTCGGTTGCTTACATTGGTATCGATCGACGTTTCGGAATGCCGCGGCGTCAACGAGAGCGATTAGAAAGCGGTAGATTCAAACGACACAAGTGAGTGCCATGTGTCGATCGGAGCGGAACCCTTCATGATAGCCATTTGAACATCCTTCTGCGAGACAACAGACGTACCCACGGAGAGGCTATACTGTTGATGGACAATATCCCACCAACAAGTCGTCGATAAAGAGCTTCGATGATTGATCAAGGTGAGCCGCTATCTAAAACATGTCCTCGGACGATCAATATCCAGCTCATGTCTCTTTCCAACTACACTTGCGGTCGGGCTGGGATCTAGCAAACCGCCAACCATCACGCGCACGACCATGCTCCCATCTACCGCGGTGGGGATTCACGGGGCCGAAAAGGCCACAAAGCAATTCGAATGATTTACACCCAAGAAATGAAGGGGTCGTTGCGCGGAGAGCGGCACAGGACGGGTCTGAAACGTGGGTGGCAGAAACTCGTTGATTCCGGTTCATAAATATACTGCGTTTTGACCTGCTCGTTATACACCGGTCTACTAACCTCATTTATCAGGTTGAGAGTCGAATACTTAAGATAAAAGTATTTTTTGATATTGACTAGTAATACCATTTTCTTGTTCCACTAGTAAGCTACAACGATAGCGGAGTCATACCACATTGGTAGTCGCGAGTCCGATGAAAGTACCACGTGCTTGTCCCTCGGACTCTGTAGCGTAATTGTATGTCGAAAACGGTGAGCGGGTTAGTATCTGTATCAGTAATGGGCAAGTATGGTGTCTATGCATCTCTGGTACACGTTTCGCTGACGATCAACGCATGACAGGTACCCCGCACTCTTGTCCACGTGCACGCTGTTCAAGTACGCCGAGAACGGGCTGAACATGCGGATTTTTACCTTGTATGTCCCACGTAGCCGCCGAGGGCATGAATCACAAACCACGCCATGGATCATGATGATCCACCCCAGCCCGTAAGGCATACGGAGTTTGTTAGAATGTCCTTCCACAAAAGGTCGTCGCAAGCCGCGCTTTGGGTGAGATGCGATTTCGCTGTTGAAACGATTTATGGTGGTCGAGATAGTGCAGGAACGAGTGCTTAGCTGGCGAGTTGACGGAGTGTCATGTTTATGAAATAGTTGCTGATATCCGCTCCCGTGGCGAAGAAATGGTCGGTCTCGCACAAAAATCATGTCTAGAAGATGCAAAATGTGAGGCAAAGTCGAAGCACCGTGGTGATCCAGCCTGAGTGGGTCCAACCATGCAAGACGCAGAAAACAAACAACACGATCGGTCTCCGACCCACGATATCCATCCGCCTACGAAGGTATAAACAACGTCATGTTGAGTTTCGGGCGAAAAAAACGAACTCGGGGGCAATGAGTGTAAAGAGAAAAATTGACCCGGAAATGACGAGCCCAACCGCCGTCGGTCAAGTAATTAAATCCAACCCCCCGGAACGGCGGAGCAGGATAATACACGGGCGTATTGAACGCGAGTTCAGTGAGCCTCGCACTACAGACCTAGTCACGGTCGAAAAACCGACTCGGCGCACGACGACCGACCAAAGCCCAGATCATCAAGTCGAGTCGTTCCCAAAACGGCGATCAACTTTGGCGATCTCGAGGCTTTGTCGAACGAACGCATGGAGGACACCGAGCTGGAGAACGAAAATAGTCAACGCAATGCTCAACACTCGGTCTCCATGTACTCTACCTTGTTCCGGGGTCACAGTCGGGTACAAGCGCGCAAGCAGTTTATACACAGTATCCATGCACCCTCTTCGTACTAGAATATGTTCTCTTCAGAGGGGATCGTCAGCGTCGTGTATACAAGCCGCTGTGGGACATCAAACGCTCACAGAATTCGGGGAGGAACACCAGTAACGTGAGCTGTAGTCCAGCTGGAACCGCACTCAATCAGACGTAGCTGAGGCTTGCCATAGGGATCGTGACGACGATGAGGACAAGCATTCGATCTCGAAGCCGCATTGGAGAGTTTTGGAGTGTAGAGGGGGTCTGTACACGTTACGGAGCCCACACCGATTCCGATCGGGAAACGGCCTGGGTGAGTGTAAGGCACGAAACGCAAATAAGTTTGTGTGGCGTACCAAACTCCACACGGTACGAGATACAGCTCATCGATGGCACCACCGATGAAGATGGTATCAGCGATACCCAGAACAGGTCGATGACCCGGCCAATCCGACACGGCGCCCCCAGCAAGCCCACCGAGGAGAGCACCGAAAGGTTGTCGCGGAAGTGATAAAATCCTGTAACCGAGCAAGTTGCGCGTCACATGAAATCCAGCCTAAGGTCTCCTTGAATAGCTTACCTTTTGGCCATTCGACAGTTCACTTGATCCGAGATCGCTTCCGATGGTGACGAGTGCGCCAGAGATTACACAGGTATCGAAGCCTGAGGTGTAAAAAGGCAGCAGTGAGGGACCTTTTCGAAATTGCGGGGGCAATACCTACCGAAGAGCAAGCCCGAGATGCGTACAACGGTCGACAAGAAGCCAGATAAGCCATGTCGTCCCCTCCTCGCATGAACCTCTGCCAAGTGTATTTTTCCAGTAGTCGTTAATACCGACGGCATGCGTGAATAGGCTGAGGTCCTGAGAAATGGCCAGGACGGTTGTTCTGGGAATTGGGCCTGAGTCCGACTGTTACGAGGTGAGGTCCATACATGGCGAATCGTGAGATACTTCACGCTCTTCCCAGCGGACGGTTTGAGGACGGGTGGTCCCATCCTAGTACTTTAGGTAGTCCTTAACCTAATATACTGTATATGGCAACAATTTAAACCCAGCAACTTCCCCCGCTAGGGCATCAAACATTTGTAAACATTTCAGCCACAGGTCCATGGACCTTGCCAAATATGACACGTCGTGCGTTCAAAAGATGTTGGTATTGATGTTGAAAGGCATCTGTCAGGAGACTTGATATCCACTGGTTTCTTGTTGTCCGACATAGCTAGCGAGAATAATTCCCGCGAGGGGCGCACGGTACTGCGATAGACACAAGATGACGACAGTAAACCTACAGAGAGAAAGCAACGATATACAGGGTATGTGAAACATCAAAACAGCGTATCCGGGTTTCCAGGCGAGAGAAGTTATGCCTGCCTAGTTGAAAAACCCTTTTTGCGTCAGGTACGTTTCATGTTCCCCGCGGTGCGCAAGGATCTGGCTGTCGACCGATCGACGCCAGATGGGCACCCCAATCTAATGCAAAACACATCAAAACCGGACGAGCAAACAGGAAAAGAAAAAGGGAACCCACCAAGGCAACAAAATCCAAAAGGGTATCGACGAACACGTTTCCTCTCGGCGCGCACCCTCTCGTGGAAGACTTGAACAGTGTCGTGATCAAGTCCGCGGTGATGTGAAACTCGCCGCTCTCGACGCCGTTGAAAAGCCCCTGGGCAGCTTGTTCGGCAGTTAGACCCTCGTCAGTCGACTCGATCTTGCGCGTGATGGCAGGTTTGGTCCTATTCTCTTCGTCATATCCAGGGGTGTACATGGTGCACGGGAAAAAGACGTGGGTCGAGAAACCGTAGAGAAGACCCTCGGAGCGAAGACACTCTGCTAGCCCTAGAATGCAGGATGAGGCTGACCATCACGTCGACGACACAAAAGGCATACCTCGTAAAGCATGCTTGGCGGGAGAGTACGACGAATAGCCCAAGATCGACATGTATCCCAGGGTCGAAGAGATGAGCACGATCTTTCCCTGGACCTTTCTCTTCGCCATCTCTCTTGCGGCTGCCTATATCCGTGTTAGTGAAGCGAGACGGATGCAGAGATCGAGTTACCCAAGCAGTCCAGGCCTGTACCCAATACCCGTTCGTCATTCCGTCGTACAGCTCCGACTCGCTCATCTCCACGAGAAACATGGGCTTGACAGACCCCGCGCAACAAAAGATGGCGTCCGGGAATTTATTGTGCGCAGCCGTCGCCGCTGCCAATGCTTCAGCCGAGGCCTCGGCGGAGGAGAGAGAAAAGGAAAACGCTTTGAAGGATTGTGTAGGGGATACACGGAGCCCCTGCAAACGAGGTGTCAAAAAAGCAAGATGAAATCAGGAGGCGCCCACCTCGAGCTCCTTTAGCGCACTGTCCAGCTTGCTCTGGGTCCGTGCCACGATGGAGATGCTGGCGCCCTTTTTGACGAGGAGTTTGGCGAGCGCGAGGCCGAGGCCCTGACTGCCGCCCGTGATGTAGACGTGCTGTTTCGAAAACGTGGGTGGGATGTGTAGGCGGCAGAAAGCAAGGCAAACTGACCTTGTCCTTTGGGTTCCATTTTTTCTTACCGAATCCGAACACCATCGATGTAGCCAGAACGAGGGCAAACGC
Source organism: Boletales sp. KT-2023b (assembly GCA_038089675.1). Lineage (NCBI taxonomy): Eukaryota > Fungi > Basidiomycota > Agaricomycetes > Boletales > Boletales sp. KT-2023b. The sequence goes on from JBBPLE010000213.1 coordinate 5,649, forward strand.
GAAAACTTTAGCAAGATTGGGCCACGCAAAGAACGAGAGAGACATGACACGGGCTGCCAGAAGTGGCGGTGCTATTATCGGTCGTCGGCTCGGACTCGGATGTTCGCGGAATTGTCACGCAAATGACTTGTGAACATCATTATCAGTTACTTGGTGCCAGTGCGTCGTACGAGCGCATCCAAGACGTCTACCTGACCCACAGGGGGCCATTCTTTGCTTTTCGAGAGAGCACGACTCTGCAAATGTGGTGCGTCACGTACGTCGTGTATTGGATTCCGATCGTTGATTGCGCACGCAGGCGGCCGGGACACACTGCTTGGTAAGGATGGAAATCCCCATATAGGCAGCGTGGCTGGTCTAATGCACACAACGTGAGTGTCGTGGAAGGATGTATTTGTTGAACCAAGTGGTTCATCAAACATTTGAAGCAAATCTACAGCAAGAGGGCAGGATTCGCCTTTGCCTTTAAGACAAACGAACACGGAACCATCAGAGATGTATGTACTTGTCGAGTATACCGTTTCACTTGATGGCACGTTGTTTACACAGGCCACCTTACCCCCTTCTCCCACTGACTCACAAACGAACGAGACTTGTAAGCCTCTTCTTGGGGTGTCGACCGGATCGCTCCCACCCCGGGACCATGATGTCCTTCAGTGGGTACGCGAAGAGTCTCGCGATCGTACAGACCGCTACAATCGTTGACCTTCCGTCATCGAGGGGTGAAGTCCCAGGCAGCTTCGACGTCGACCACAACTACGAAAACTCTTGACATAAGATTGCACGACAAGTTGCTTTGAGTGCTTTTACCACCACGCCCATTCGAGATATGTTTTTCTTTCCGTCAGCCGCTCATCGTCTCTACCGCCCACGAAAAACCCTTTGCACTGGGTACCTCGTCTGCCAGAGCCGTATCCTTGGGCTTGGATGGGCACGCAAGGTCGGTGGACGAATCCTACCCGTGCGGGCGTTTGTTGTGCGCCGAGGTGAGGCGAGGGACAGTGGATGGCGTTTCCGAGGGGCGAGAAGCCATCGCGTTGTTCACGCAGAGAGTTGCAGATAACGCGTGTGCCTCTTTTTTTTTTTTTTTTCTTGCACAGTTGAGTCATATTGACCCTGGTAGACGCTGTCATCCCCACTTTGATCCTCTGACCGGAGAAGATATCAAAATCCTTACCCAGGACGAGGAAACCAAGAATCCGCGTATAAAACGTTCGCGGTGCCGACAGGAAATGGGTCAGCGTGTTGGAAGGCGTGGGTGCTGTTGCGGGGCCGATGGTTGAGACGTTTCCCTCGCCGGACGGCAAGGACATGATCAAGATGCTGGACGGGTTTTTGCAGGTGCGTTTTATATGAGCTGCTCTCCCCGTCCGACCATCCCAACCAGGTCCGACTCTACTCTGACACGCCGGACGCGCGCCTCGCACTGCGAGCTAGTTCCCAAATCCCTGGCCACCGGCTCGACCTCAACGACAACCTCACCTGGTTTCGCCTTTCCTACGTAGGGCGTCTCCTTGAGCGAGGACGAAGACGTGACCGCCAGCGTGGGGAAGATCAAGGGTGATGGGAGCGTGCTGTACAAGTATCTCAACTCCCACATGAGCGTGATCCCGTCGGGGCTGTCGCGCACCTCCCCCCCCGGCGTCGCCGAATTGTAGGCTGCACGTGGTCGATACCGTCAAGGGGGTGGTGCTGTGCCGCGTGATGCTCCCCGTGTTGGGCGGGACACCTACCATCAGGTGAGGCGCGCACGGACGACTCATGGTTCGGATGAAGACGAGTGAGATTAGTACCTAGACGTGATGCGTCACTATGTGGTAAGCATGACACCGAGATACTAATGTATGAGTGACGTACCTCTCTGGACGTCAGACTCCAGACGAGCGGAGAGGCAGATTTGTTCATATAGTACTGTTGATATTCCTTTGTTGTAACCCCGCGCACCGTATTTGGCTGTGTTCCAACTTCTTCGACCTGTATTACTCCCCCTTCTGCGGAACCGAGAGGCGTATCACAATCCGTCAAACTCCTTGGCGAGGGCGTAAGGAGGCTGGTAGCTGCCTCTCTAAACAGATTAGGTGCAGGAAATGAAAGAGACACGATGCTGCAATACAGGTCATGATCAGGAGAGGTAAAACGTGTCGTGTTCACCAAGCAAAAACTAGAATCTACCCGTGCAGATGGTAGTACACATGAGTAAGGTCATAAGCGTGCATAAATGTTCTACATCCTTGGCGTCTAACAATAAACCGGATACACCATCACTGGGCTACAAAATCAACGTGCGACGACGGGGGTGGCACCGTTTTATTTCCCTTGCTACGCTAAAAACGCTTTCGGATCCATCCGGTTAGGTCTCCGATCTTGTTTGCCAGTCAGACCTACGCTGGGGAAATCAGCGCGTTCCCCGTCACGAAGGTACCGTTCCTGTGGGACAGGGGATGCGGCTACTGCAGGCACCTCTGCAATGCTCTCTACAGGTGTATATGGTGCCGTCGACGTTGACTGTGACGTCACGGAGGACACGGTCGACGTCCGCTTCGATGCACGATGTGAGTTTCTCACTGAAGGAAGGTGCATCTCTGTGTGCGGGTACGGGGCAACGTGAGGGGTGTGGATTGGAAAACTCTGGATGTGAGAGGAGTCCCCGCCAGAGAACGACGCAGAGGTGCGGGAACGTGAATCCGAGCCGGATGCGCTTAGTGCTGCGGGGGATTTCTTCTTCTGTGTGTAAAGCTCCCCGTCTAGGTCTGCGTCGTCGGCGTCTCCCGAGTGTGAGCCGTTGAAGTCGGCTCCCCCATGGCGCGAAGAGAACGACTGCGCGATGATGTCGTTCCCGCTCCCCTGGAATCCCTCAAAGGTGTCCACATCAGAACGGGGCGACGCGCCGGTGAGCGAGGCGAGTGCGTCGGCCCTTGCGCGAGCCTTGCGTTCCTGTCTGCGTGCCCTCCGCTCCGCCTTCCGACGGGCCGCTTCCTCTGCCTCAAGCCGCTCGCGCCGCGCAGCAAGTGCTGCAAAGTGGTCCGGCGACGTCAGTCGCTCGATGGTGCTTGCGTCAAGGAGGGCCGCGTCCGAGTCGAGAGTCGACGACGACGCCGTGGGAAGCACCCTCGCCCTTCCTCCTATACCCAGCGGATCACCCCCGTCGTCGTCGTCGTCGTCGTCGTCAGAGAGGTAAATTGGGGGTTTCCCGAAGAGAGTGTACCCGAAGAGGGTGAGAGAGAACTTGGGCCGACGACGGTGTCTCGCTCTTCGGTGCGCACCAGCACCCAAGTTGGAGTGCAGCGAGAGGGCATCCGAGTCCGGGTCCCGAAGGAGATGTTCGAGGTTGGTGGTCGAGGAGGATCCGGCGTCGGTGGTGGTTGCAGAGGCGTTTGTAGTAGACTTGGAGTGCGATGAGGTGAAAGACGGGAGACATGAGGCGAGCGCAGCACGGATGCCATCTGTGTACGAAAAACTATCCATGACCGTCCCGACGTCAAGAATTTGCTGTTTTCAACAGAGGTCGAAGGAGAAGAGTGCAAGTAGCGAAGGGAAAAAAAGATTTAGCTATGCAGACTGAGCGACCCGCAACGCAGCAGGTAGGCACGAGGCAACGCAAGAGGCAACGCCACACGTTTTATGAAACGTTGACTGTCAAGTTGATGGCAGTGGACAGAAAATCATTGGTCATGTGTGGATTCATGGGGTTATGTTTCTCAGCAACCAACTGTCAGCATCGTGGAAGTTGCTGATGACCGTCCAACCGAACTAGTGGCTGACGATGAATTTTCCAGTCTACCGCGCAGAATGGAGTGGTCTCTATGATCTCTATCAGTTCCACGCAACTGGCCCCACACATTGTTTCTTCCACGTCTCTGCAGAGTTGGCGGCTCGCCGATCATCAGATGATACTCATCGCATCTCCGAGACTACTAGTGGACCCCCACTCCGCTGATCATCATTCGCAGACACGCGGGGTCGACACCTTTGCTCGGCTGCCAGCCAGTCGATACAAAAGTGGCCACTGGTAGTCGAACAACAATTTGTATGCGGTGGATTATGCAAGGTACCCTCTGGTAGGCTCGGAACGGCCAAGTCATTGTCAAGTTTATCGCCATCAGGTCTAATGGCACAGGTGGCGTGTTACAGCACATTGCGTAAATTCATCTTTGACTGACTACGCTCCGTCAACCGTTCTCGCCCGAATAGATATATGCCTGATGTTCTCCGTCGAAGGTTTGCTATAGTCATCGCATATATGCACCTACCACCGGGATTAAAGCGAAAGACTGAGCCCGTCCAAATATGCCTACCGTCAGAAAGAGCATTCCGCAAGGATTTCGAGAAGACAACAGCCGCTTTCTCCCTTCCTGGCTTCCCAGGGCGATATGTGGTGCTCGTTTGAACTCCCAGGGCATGTCACCCGGGGATTCAAAATTACGCTTGTCCGTACACATTTGAGGGCGGAGGCCCCGACGCTTGGGGTATTATCGTTTCCGCACCGGCTGATCCAGCTAGCGCTCAACGTAAACTCTAGAGGGTTTAACGGGGACCAGATCAACGGATCTCAGGGAACAAAGATGCACCTGACCTTGGCCTAATGTGGACGGACTGTATTCCAACACTCACTTATCCTAGGGAACAAGCCAAATTATACAACGGAGTCTGGCGGTTTTCAGCGGCTTGACATGACTGGGCATATTGAGAGGTACGAGAGTCTACCACACGTCGGATGTAATTATGAAAACACAACATGAAGTGATTGAAAACTTTTAGGTTGCGGGGCTGAAGAGCTCCTTGCTTCGGATCGGTCCCGTGATCTCATGACATGACCGCAATTCATATCGTGCGCCTGGACTATCCGTAGAATCTATTGGCCTGCCGTCGACCGTCGTTATCAGCGCATCATGATCTCATACGCGGACAACCCTACTTGGCTGCTCGTTTGATCAAGATAATCCTGACGCGTGTACGTATTATCGAGTTGCCAACTAGCTTCTGCTATGCGTGTCCGTCTGGATTTATATGCGGCTCTGGAACAAGAATCTGTCTGAGCATTATCTCCTCTCAGAAAATGTCTTCTCACTCCCTAGAAAACTCGACACCACCGCGGAAGGGTTCTGTGAACAACATGTTGGCATCATCTGATTCATCCCTCCATATTGTGACAGAGCCAGAGCTTCCCGAGGGCGGTATAGCGGCCTGGTGCACAGTACTCGGAGCGTAAGGGCTTCTCCGCCGTCCATGTCGACGTGTGCCCACTAACGTTCTGACAGTTTCCTCGCCGACTTTTGTGGATTTGGGTACGTAGGAACAACTAGCGTATTTCTGGTGCTTATGCAGCTGGAGCAGGTACATGAGCGCTTTTGGTGTATATCAAGGCGAGGATGTTGCTGGGGAAACGCCCTGGTTGCTAATACTTCGGATAACTTTCTACTCACAACAGTATCTTGAGAATGAGAGCTCCTCCGCTATCTCGTGAGTAGATCGATTCCCCTCCGCCCGATCGCTGGAAACAACGTCATACAGGTGGATCGGAGGCTTGGCGACGTTTCTCGTGACTGGACTGGGTCCTGTGTGTGGGCCACTCTTTGATCATGGATATTTGTGAGGCTGACATCGAACCTAACATCATTATAAATTCTTATTACTATTGTTAGCTATCATGTATTCATCACCGGGGCCGCCTTCCAATCCCTCTCGATCTTCATGTTGTCTCTGATACGGCCAGGACAGTACTATCAGGTATGGGGTCTGGGGAGTTCATCCTTGTATTGCCGACGCTTGAACGTTGTCCAGGTCTTGCTTGCTCAAGGGCTCGCATCTGGCCTCGGGCAAGGTCTAATGTTCATCCCGAACCTGGCGATCGTTTCACATCACTTCAAGCGTCGGAAGGCGACCATGATGTCCATTGTCGCATCGGGCACAGCGTTTGGTGGCATTGCAAATACCATCATGCTGAATAAATTGTTGAATGGTCCCATGGGCTTCAAGCAGGGTGTCCGGATCAGTGCAACATATATCACTGTTTTATTGTTTTTGTCGTGCATACTCATGCGTCCTCGGTATAATGCCGTGCGTCGGGAGGCTAACCCGGTCAATTTCTGGAAGGCAACGAAAAGGTGTTTTACGGAAGTTCCAGCTATTTTAACGATCCTTGGGTGCGTCTCAGTTCCTGTTCTTGGTGATGGTGTCGTCATGGGCCGATTTGGGTTTAGGTTTACGTTCTTCCAAGTGGCATATCTATATCCCTTTTCTTACTTTCAAGTAGACTCTATTAGGCATGGGCTCAGCGACTCCTTTGCTTTCTATTCTGTGCGTTCGAGTCCCCTTGGATCGTAGATCCGTTCTGCTGACGACAGGCCATGCAGTTGGTCATCATCAATGCAGGCAGTTTCGTTGGTCGATTTTCGGCTGGATTCGTCCTTCCGTACACTGGGGTCATCAACCTGACGATCGCCACGACGATCATATGCGCCGTCTTGATCGTCGGTATGATTTGGCTTGGTTCAGTGGCCAGTGTCGTCGTGCTCGGGGCACTGTATGGCATCGTCTCTGGAATGAGTGAGTGTTTACGCTTGTGCAGCACGTACGCGAGGGATCATTGAACCTCGACCGCACGATAGACGTCGGCATGATGGGACCCATGTTGGGGCTGATGTCCGACCCTGCCGAGCTCGGGTTCGTCTTACCCTTTCGTCACGAATCCTCCTCTGAGGAGACCATGCCTTTTTAGACTCAGGATGGGCGTGGGGTTTGCCATCACAGGTACGCTCCCTTGTTTCCCTCCATCCCATCCGCGGCTCATCGCCGGGTCGCTTCTCGTTCGGCGCAAAACCCAGGTGTCGGTGGCTTAGTGGGTGCGTCGACGTCGACGCCGTTCGCATCCTGCCCATGACGCGTCTCGTCCTAGGCTCTCCGATCTGCGGTGCCCTTTTAACGCGCCAGTACCTCTGGTACGCGCCCGCGCTCTTTTGTGGGGTATGCCATCTCGGACGTCGGCGCGTGAAGACGGCTGATGCGATTGGTCCAGGGGATCGCACTGCTCAGCAGTGCCTTGTTCGTCGGGGTACGTTTCTCGTTGGTCCGCGGCAGGGCTTGTTCGGCGGAGAGGCGTACGGGCGGCGATGGCGAAGAGGCGATAGGCACGGAGTGCGACAAAAGGTCGGCGGTCGAAGCATGAGCTGTGTCATCCCCGATCACTTTCTGGGAAGGGGTCTGTGGGGAACAGAGGAAGATAGGATTAGCACGAGGCTCGGTGGATTATGCACGTCGCCTTCGAGTTGTAGATGAAACGGACAACAGAGAATCGACGGGACAGCACCAGTGGCGAGTGAGCGGACAGTCTATTCCAACCCGATTGAGAGCAAAAATCATGTAACAGTCACAAAAGGGGCGTGACTGAAGGCTTCGATTTGCCTTCGACTTCCGTCGCCGGCATTCGTTTCGATTAACTTCCGCCCATCCCCCGCGTACTTGTATCAAGCACCCTGCAGATTCCCTGAGCTGGCCTTTCGCACTGGTAATGACGTGAGGTTTTCTCATTGCTGCAAGGTACGCGCTCCAACCCGCCTCCATGCACACTTGATCACCGCTCGACCAACCTTCGCCAGTACTATACGGTGGGTTTGGATGCCACCTTCCAGGGTAAGCCGCACAGAGAAGCATGCCGGGGCATTATCGTGATTCGTCACGTCTATGCGCACGTTGCGTATGGATGCGAACGATCACGTTAGTGGGCCCGTCGGAGAGATTCACCTTTCACAGGGCAAGCAAGGTTTATGCCGGTCTGCCCACTTTAAGGTGAGCGTCGGGCGCTCTGGGCACCCGCTGCCTATATGCGCTCCCTGAAGGTCCTCCTATGCTTTGTCAGCCCGTATTGATCTCTGCATGGTATTCGTGGTAGGAACCTCACGTCAGTGCATTTACAGTGTCTTTCTAGGCAAACCTGACCCGTTGAGAGCATGCAATGTCTCATCTTCTACTACATGCCAACGATCACCGGGCAGCAAGGGCTTGGCAGATCTGTTCATGCATGCTGGTGATGAGTCTGATTTTCCAAATACGAACGCGCAATCAACGGATTGGAACGCAAGATCTTTACCGGACACCACGTTACACTCTATACTGGCTGTTCCTATCCAACATATCCACGTCAATCGCCTGGGATCGATCGCCTTGATAAGGAAGTAAAAGTACAGCTTCTGGAAATTTTCACGCATTGATACCCTCCTTTCATTTACCCGCTTCCTGCCTCATCTTTATCCTCGTTGCCCATACGCCTTTCCCTTGAACTGGTACCGGAACGGAAGAACGAAAAACGCACGCAAACAAACAGAGCACCGCCTGCCAATCCGATTGCCTGTTCCACGACATTCGTTAGCCATCTCTGCCCTGATATCTCGGACGAACTTACCCCACAAAAGAGTGCAGGAGCGTACCAAAAGTAACGATTTGTTAAAAGGGCACCACAGATCGGAGATCCTAAGCAAAGAAACCGGTTCATGAAACCCTGACGCTGGTGCCTCTGATATCCACTCACCCACTAAGCCACCGAATCCTTTTTTTTCCGAATAAAAAAACAACACATCTGTCATCACGCCAACAAGGAAGGGATAAGGCAATACCTGTAATCGCAAAACCCACACCCATTCTCACTCTGAAAAAAAAACGCGAAATAATGTGTCACCCCCTGGAGTGATAACACAATGAAGGAGACGAACCCAAGCTCCTCAGGGTCGGACAACAATCCCAACATGGGCGCCATCATGGCAATATCTATGATAGTTTCCAGCTGAGGATCGCTCGCACAAGCGCTGCACGAGTACAACACTCACTTATCCCAGAGAACAAGCCATACAGCAACCCCAGCACGACGACGCTAGCCGCTGAACCGAGCCAAATCATACCGACGATCAAGACGACGCATACGACCGTCGAGATGATGGTCAGGTCGATGACGCCAACAAACGGGAGCAAGGTGCCAGCCAAAAATCGACCAACGAAACTGCCTGCGTTGATGATGACCAGCTGCATGGTCTACCGTCAGTCGAACGGACCTACGAAGGAAGGGAATTTGCACGCACAGAATAGAAGGCAAAAGACTCGCTGAGCCCGTGTCTAATAGAATCTACTTGAAAGTAAAAAAAGGGATACAGATACGCCACTTGGAAGAGCGTGAACCTGCACCGGAATCCAGTCAGCGTCCACCACTATCATAACGGGAATTGCAGGAACATACCCAATGATCGTCAATAGCGATGGAACTTCCGTGACGCATTTTTTTGCGGCCTTCCAGAAATTGACCGAAGACGCCTTTCGACGCACGGAACTATACCGAGTGCGCACGAGGATGCACGCCAGAAAGAGCAAAGCAGAGATGAATGCTGCGCTGATTCTTACGCCCTTCTTGAAACCGAGGGGGCCGTTTAACAATTTATTCAGCATGATGGTATTCGCAACACCACCCAGCGCTGTGCCGGAGGCAACGATGGACATCATGGTCGTTCGCCGACGCTTGAAATGGTGTGAAAGAATCGCAAAGCTCGGGACGTACATTAGGCCCTGACCGATCCCAGAGGCAAGGCCCTGAGCAAGAAGAACCTGGTCGATGTTCAGGCATATTCAGAGCCGACTTTAAACACTGTAAACAGTACCTGATAATACTGCCCTGGCTGAACTACGGATAACATGAAGATCGACAGAGATTGGAGAATCGCGCCAGCGATGTACACATGATGGCTACCAATAGTCATCAGACTTTATGACAGTGATACGGTGGTGTCAACCTTACAAATATCCATTGTCAAACAGTGGGCCGCACATTAGGCCCACCGCAGTCACAAGAAACGTAGCCAGGCTTCCGATCCAACTAGACAATGTTGTGACCCATGATATGACTAATGACGGAGTCGAGCCACTTACGAGACAGCAGACGAGCTCTCATTTTGAAGATACTGTTGTGCATAAAAAGCTGCCCATGTTTCCGTCATTGAGACACGCGTGCGCCCCTCGGAGATGGTTACCTTGATATACTCCAAAAGCATTTGTGTACCTGCTGAGGTGTAAGCAATAGAAAGCACCCGTCGTGTCCCACCCACCCAAATCCACAAAATTGGGCAAGAAAACTATGCGAGTGCTGCTGGGTACATGTAGACGCGAATGATGGAGAAGCCCTTACGTTCCGAACACCGTACACCAGGCGTCTATGCCACCCTCTGGTAAATCTGGCTCTGTCACGGCCAGGGAGGAGGATGTGTTGTTTGGTGCCGTGGTCGAGCTCTCTGAGGAGCCAGAACTGCAGGGAGAAGAAGACATATTTTTGCGAGGAGAGGATGCGGTTCAAAGTCCTCGTTCGAAGTATATGAATACACTGTAGAAACAGGTTAATTGATCTGTCTGCGATACGATAATACGTCAATCTTGCTCGGACGAACAGCCGAAGAAGCTCGGTCGTACTACACACCACAGTAATACTTACGATCGCGCACAATGGCACAAACATGTTTGGGTTTCGTTGCCAATTCACGTCTGACATGAATTGCCACGTCGTAATATTGTTGGGTCAGCTGTGTCATGCGACAGAAGAAAAGTACAGAACCATTAGCCCCGGGAAGAAGTTTACATATACTTACCTCTTTTTTGCCTGGGACGGAGATTGCATTTGACGTGTGGCAAACCCTCATACGTGTTAGTACCCCTGATCATGGGAAGCCGAAGACCCTATCGATTGCAATCCAGTCAATAAGCTGGAACATACCTGATCAGTGCGACCTGCGTCATATTAGGCAGGTGGGAGCCATAAACGACGGAAAAAATGTGGTTGGGAACTGGCGAACGTCCAGAAGCACGCCGTATTTGTCATTGAACATTGTCGAGAAGCAAGTCATAATTGACACAGCCACTGGTGGCTGACTCGGAACAAGTTCCGAAGTTCGCGGCGACAAACGACCATCATTCCTCGACGATGGGCGCATACTACGACGAGATCGAGATCGAAGACATGAGCTGGGACGAGGCAAAAGGCGTTTACCACTATCCCTGTCCATGCGGCGACCGCTTCGAGATTTCACGAAAGCAGCTCGCAAATTATGAAGATGTTGCCATCTGCCCCAGCTGCAGCCTAATCATCCGCGTCATCTATGACCCAGTACGCACGCTTTGTGGCAACGCGGCTGAATCAGAGATATATTAATTCCCTTCCCCCTGCCAGCTTGACTTCGAAGAGGAATCCCCCGATGATGAATCACAGCCAGGGGCAGGTGAAAAGGACGAGGACGAGGAGGACGACAGTGAATCGGAAGACGATCACTTCGAGGATGCTCTGGACCAGCTTACACTCCAGGAATCGAAGTTAACCATGATTGACGTCTCAGCCTAAAAAAAGGGGCTTTCATTGCTTCTCTTCTTTGACTACAATGCTGCACAAGCGACTGTGTGTTTCACGCCCCGCTTCCCAAAGGAACACTTACGCATTCATTGGTATTTCAGCGGTCGCTTTCGACGTGATTTAGGGTCTATCTTTTCGAGAATAACTGGAAGTTAAATTTATTTGTACAAAGTGATTGATAAATTCTGTTCCTCGTTAAGTTCCTCCCCTAATGTTACAAGTGCTGTCAGGAAAAATCAGGTAATGGATAGAAGCTTAGTGCACTACGCCGGGTAGCCGGACAACATCCACATGGCGCGATGGTGCGGTGAACACTTTCGGCTTGTCGACAGAAGATTTTGTGGAGTATGTGAAACAAATGTCACCGTTGTCTGACGGTACTTTCTTTTTGGGATAATCGTGCACCCCGGCGCGAGTAGTCTATAGCGAGTATGGGGTTCTCGTGCTGATTTACGTCGCTTGTCGTTGATACGGTCAGGCCCGAGAAACCTTTCAAAGATGCTACGTACTATGGCTACAGCCTCCGCGACTTACATAACATTCTAAGTTGAAATCCACAGGGATTGCGAATCCATTGAAACCGGCCACCTTGCCATCTCCATGTAATATAAGGCTGCGAACAAGAATGTTGTTTACATGATGGGGCAGCGCGTTTGTAGCTATTTCTGTCTGACGGCTTTCCACGTCCAATATGCTTCGATCATTCTAGATCGTAAGGACCCTCGGGCCGACGCCACAGACTGTTCGACATATAACTTTGTGCTTGGTGGTCTATATTGATGGAGATCATATGCTGCAGGAACAAACCGTGCGTGTTTCGAATCATGGATCAGCGTTTCGCCCGCATCTGCCGATGGCGAGAATCGCCGACACACGCACGTCCACCCACCTTGATGGAGGTAATTGACACCCTTTCGCATTTAGGTAAACAACCAAAGTCTCCGATGCTCCGTACTAGCGGCCCCAGACCCCAGGATCTATATAATAGGCTGGACATTACTCCGAGTTGGTCGTTATCAATGACGTGCCTACATATCCCGTAATCTGGGAATCGTGATCGTGATTTTGCTGCGAAAATGTTTATGACCAAGCACACATCAGCTACGAGCCCGGCCTCAAGTTACATCACACGAATATCGCCGCAAGGTCATCGACGTAAGTGGAAAGAGGGCGTCAGAAAAGGGCGGTGGTCCAGATAGAGACAACCTCAAAGCGGGCCTTGATACGGGTTGTCTCGGGAAAGTTGCGAAGTGTTTACGGTTGATCAAAGGCTTGATTCTTCATCTCCATCAGACATAGATTGGTGAATCTTTTTCGGACGTCGCCTTGGCATCAGAAAAGGGGGTTGATGTAACCAGGTCCAAACTGGTCTTGATTGTGAGGAAGCAAAAGGCGATATATTTAAATCACAACTCCATCAGACACGGTTGTCACGACGAATAGGAATTCGAGTGAAACAGGGGACGATGTAATGCCTGTTTACACCATCTGGAGAATGGTAATACGCCAGCTCGTCTTCCGCCAGGAATAATCGTGCGGAAACCTGCTTCTCACGTACCGAATACACAGTTTCCCAGACAACTCGTCCCAATCCTGTGCATCGCACGCTAGGCCTCCCTTTTCAGGGGCTAGCTCGTCGTGGTCAACGACGATCCTATGGATATGGCGCTCCTCATCACTTGGGGCAGGAAGCATTGCCGTTTCAATGAGATGTTTTGAACCCACACAGGAGGATAATGAACGGGGGAAACGTAAAGGCCAGAATATTCTCTCTGAAGTAAATACAGCCGGATGATTGGTACTGTATGGCGTCGGAGAAGTGAACTGAGCATGCTTAATTAAATTCTGCCGTTGATAGAGAAAGGAAAGAGTTCAGTCACCTTGTACGCGGCTACCATCTTCGAATCATGTTCTGGATTGTCTATGTCTGGGTAGATGAACCTGAGCTTGCCTTCGTACAGCGTCACAATAGCGCTTTCGTGGAAGACGCGAAGTATTCGGCCGAAAGAGATGTTCTCAGGAAGGTATTTCCATACCGCTTGTAATTTCAGTGGGGAAGACTCGCATCCAGACGCCAACATGTCATCGGAAATATCATACGCGGCCATTAGCCGCGTAGTAATAAGCAGTAGCCTAGGACGCTTTCCCGATAGCCGCAAATCATAGCGTACCTTGAAGGGGGCTTGTAAGCGAAATCCAATCTTGTACACAAGTCATGAAAGGATACCATCAATTTCCCGTCATGTCCTTGAGGGCAGTCAATTTCGGCAACCACATCCTTCACTGGGTTGGTATAACTCTCGTTAAGTTTTATGATTCGAACCAAGTGCTTGCGATCCTCCGTAATCCATCCATATACCAGATAGTCCCCAGCAACAATGTGATTCCTCGTGCGTTGCGTGGTATGAACCATGAATGTAAATTTGACAGATGGCGTTTTTGTATTTAGGTGGCAAATCGCGTATGTTCGCCTAAAAAGAATTGCCTATGAGTAGACCCACGATGAGACAAGGTAGAAACACACTCGTTTTTTACAAACGTCCGCAAAAGCATGAGATCATCGCCTCGCGAAGATTTGTAGGGTCCATCTCGCGGACCAAGATGTAGCCAGCACCACTCGCTCTGTAACGTTACCGAAGTGGGTGTTGAACTCGACTCCATCATCGGCGGTCTGAACAAGCATATATTTGAATGCCGGGCAGGGTTCAGCGTCCGACTGTGAAAGAGCAATACCAGCCAGTCGCTGCCTGGTACGAATTTCATCCCTTGGAATACACCAGGGAAGTCAAGCGGAAAGGAGAAACTTTTGATGGGCTTGAGAGTGCCTTTTGAGAACGCGGCATCGAGGCGGGCGGTGGTGATAAGTTGTTGCCGGATGTCATTTGTTAGAACATGACGGAGATGTGGGTAGCACTTGGATAGGAACCGGTGGCGAACGAGCGCAGTATGCCAGACGTGGTGATACTGAGAGTATTCGAAGAGCGTCTTACACGTCTTTCAAAGTAGCACTGCACATCAGTCGTTCAGTGCGAACCAGTACGCTGCGGAAACTCACAAGGCTCAAACGGACGAGGTCCCATGGCGACAACAGACTCATAACCATGAGCCATACGTCTGCTACAAGCCCGACAGACTTTCCTTGTCCGTCATCGGCATGGCCGTCAGTGATGCTGGGTGCCATCACGAGTCAAGTTCAAAGTAATAATTCTGCAACAACAGATGTGAACTTTAGTCTTTACTCATCAAATAGCCTCAGCGAATCCATTTTTATAGTATTCGGCCGACGGGACGCGTTCGTTCCTGTTTGGTCTGTTATTCGGCGCGGGTGGTTTCGCCAGGCCATCTGCCAACTGAGTTTCGTAGTAAGCGAGCCTGCGAACTTCTGCTGTTTACGGCCATACTCCACCTTGCTGCCACCTTACAAGTACTGTCTTCCCTTCTACGTAACAACGACCGCAATCATTCACCTTTTCAATCGACTCGCCTCTTGAATCCAGCAATGACTGATTTGACCATTGTAGTCGAGAGAGACGACACCGGGCGTGTGTCTAAAATACCTGTTGGACCGTGGGCGGCGCAGCAACACACGCGTGTACAAGTTAATCTCGAGGTGAGAATCTCAGAACAGCTCGAGAAAGACACCGTATCCGAGAGCATGGGGTACTGATTGATACGCTGCATAGACCTGTTCCGGCGCATCATTTTCGGATATGAACCGCGACACAGGATTGACGTCCCTGTATCACCTCCTCTCCGACATTTTCCTTCCGGCCGGTTATCCCGCCAGTGTGTCTTTAGGTAAAGTGCTCCCCTGGTTTACGTGGGAATGCGATATCAATGACTAATGCCTTAGATTACCTCGAGTGCGTGCATCATGTCTGACCCCGCGGAAAGACTAACAATACAAATATCTCAGTTATCAGATTTACAATTCTCTGCAAGCATTTTGCAATTCTCTTTCTGGCTTATTAGCTTCCCGAGGCGCATTAGAAGGTATACTTTTTTCTTTGTGCTATTATCATGACTTGCGAGCTCATTTCCGCCCGCGCAAGGCGTCGGCGTTGGCGATGCGTCTGCCTCGGCTACTTATGCCCTTTTTCTGACGGTCCTGAAAGATGCTTTCTCCCGATTCACGAGCAAGTCATTCTCTACTTTTTTTTTCTTTTCTCTTTCGTCCAAACCCTATGAAGACTAAAGTTATTGGTTAGCTATCCTCGGAGCCTACTATTTTGGAACATCACTTTACCCGGAAACCAAAACCTTTCGCTATCTTGCCGATGTGTTCAATGACGCCTCCACGGTGCTGGATACAATCGTGCCATTTATCGGGTCGATTGATCCATCTAAATATTGGGCTGCTCTTCCGTCGGGCGCTGTACTGCAAATAATCACCCTGTGTTTGAGCGGCGGCATGAGATCGCTTTGTTCACTCGTGGCGGGTGGCTCCAAAGCGGCGCTCACAAACCATTTTGCTTCGCCATTGAGTGGCAAAGGCGATGTAGGCGAAGTGAGTGCAAAGGATGCGAGTAGGGAGACCGTTATCGGCCTTTCGGGTATGCTGGTAAGCGTTGATATATCTTCGGATCGTTTCAGTGTTCATTGATTTTGGATTCAAGCTCGGTACGTTTCTCATACCCTACGTCAACACGCACACTTCAACATATTCGACGCTCCTCATTTTGGTCGGGGCTCACTTGTTGTTCAATTACCTGGCCGTGCGGTCTGTGGTTCTTCGCACGCTTAACAGGCAACGCGCTTGTATCCTCTGGACCAGCTACAAAACACCGAGTGGTGCACTCAACGCAAACACGTTGACTCCTGCCGATGTTGCTTCGAAAGAAGTGCTGTTCGGCGCTTTGAGTAGCATCCGTGACGCGTTCACAATGCGTACAATCGGACGATGTATTCTCGGAACATCGTTCCGAAGTATTACATCCCAATGTACTGCGGAGCACACCACATCCACGCTGCGCGTCTTCGAAGGTGAACGATATGTGCTATTTATAGCTGGTGGGAGTGGGAGCGGTTTGTGCAAAGTCACTACGTCGGTTTGCTTCAAGGATGGATATCGCTCGATGGATCAACTTCAGGCGTGGATCCATGCTGTTGAAGTTGCAAGACGGCTGCACGATGCAGAAGACAATGCCAACCCAGAGGATGTTCTGAGATCAACATTGTTGGCGGTTCGTGAGGAGCTTCCACGCTTTGTTCGGGCTCTGGTCGCAACAGGGTGGGAAACTGGAGAGGACTCGATGATGTTCGGTTCCCCTTCATACCTAATACTGGGGATAGATAAGCGTTCACGGGACCTGGGTGAGGAGGATAAAAAGAGACGTTGACTCGTTAGAGTAGCAGATCTGTTATGGGTGGGTTTATTCAAGGAACGTGTTCTTTTCTCAATTTCCTGAATGGGGTTGTTCGTCCAGGGCCACGGCGGAACGTTTTCTCGCCGGAATTATTCCGGTTGCCTGAAATATATTTCCATTTTATCCTGTCAGTTACTTCCGCAAAAGAATGCTTCCCGTTGTCCCTTCCCTGCACCCCTTCCCCCACTGGTGGCATTTAGCGACCTTCGTTGATCTTGCTTTTTGACCAGGTGCATCCGTTCAAGTTCACAGGACTCTAAATTGTGCTGCTCTGAAGCTATCTATCCCTAACGTTGTTCGCTGCTAATTCTTTCTTTCTGATCAGTGCGACCATCCGGGAAAGCGACCCCCCGTGGTTGACCTCGATATAACCTTTAGGCCCTTCAACTTACTGCTCCTTAACCCTGCCGTGAAGGCATGACACGCCTTTCGACAACGAGGTGGTTGGTAGAGCTCTCCTTATTGTGATGAGACCAACATTACTGTTGAAATATGAGAGGCAGTAGGATCCGAAATGTTGCGGCACCTTTGTCCTGGGACGCAGCTGTTTCTGCTGGCGCACCTCCTGCGTCGCTGGTGGCGATTGATGTCTGAAGCCGTTCCCTCCAGCTCTCCAGGCTTTGAACACTGTCGAATGTTCGGCATTAAAAGTCCCCACACATGGTAACCCCATGTCTCACGTCCCACACGATTGGGCCACGGTTTAGTCGAGTGGATATAAGCTGCTAGGGCCTCTGCTGGGTATACTGAGGACCTATCGGAAACTCGCAAGACCTCGCGCTATAATACACGCCAATTTCAATTACCCCAATATTCTATACGATGACCCTCGTGACCAAGCATTATTGCTAAACTACAGTGATCCCATTTATCACTACATTCATGTCTACCGAATAGTCTTGGGATAACGGGTCAGACAAATGGTCGGCTCCTGTTTGGTCCGCTGCTGAGTAGGGGACCGCCACCATAACGCCGTGCAGCAGTCGACCCTGAACGTGACCGCTGAGCAAGCCTGCGAAAATCGGTTGAACTGGGGTTTCAGCCCACCACGACTGACACCACTATCCCTCGCGGTTAACGCTCAAGGGGAGTCCTTCGCTTCATACTCGATTCGCTACTTTCAGGAACAACAATGACCAATTCGGGCATCGTTGTCGAACGGGATGAGACTGGTCGCGTGTCTAGAATACCCTGGGCTATTAGGTTCCCGGCGACTCGGATGCAACGCGCGGGTACCAATGGTACTCTTATGGTGAGTGAGCGCGAGAAAGATAATATTCAATGCTGTGCGATGCTAAGGCATATTCGCTCCAGGGTTATTTCAGCGCGTCCTTCTTGCGTTGGAATTTCGCCGACGCTGGATGGTCCTTGTGTCATGTTCTTTGCGATTTTTTCCTCCCTGCAGGTTACCCCGCAAGTGTTACTCCAGGTAATGTTATGTTTGCTGCACCGCGTTGAAACTTTAAGATTAATGACGAATGTCCAGACTATCTCCAGTACGTGTTTGTTCCTCCGTGTCTCGGCGGATGTCCTCAGATATGTTTCAGTTATCAAATTTACAACTCTCTGCAGGCTTTTTGCAGTTCGCTTTCAGGCCTTTTAGCTTCTCGTGGCGCCCTAGAAGGTGAACTTTACGTAGTATCACTACCCCGCCAGCGACACTCATTTGCCCTCCCAAGGCGTTGGCGTCGGCGACGCTTCCACCACAGCAAACTACGCACTTTTAGTGACGGTTATGAAAGATACCTTCTCTCGGCTTACAAGTAAGTTGTCCTGGGCCGAAATACCCCGGCTAGACCCAATGAAACTAAAGTCGTTGGCCAGCCATTCTCGGCGCATACTATTTTGGAACATCACTCTACCCCGAGACCAAAACTTTCCGATTTCTTGCCGACATTTTTAACGATTCAGCTACGGTGATAGAAACGTTTGTTCCTTTCATCGGGTCGATTGACCTGCCGAGATATTGGTCCATTCTCCCGTCTGGCGCTGCGTTACAAGTATTAGCCTTGTGCTTGAGCGGTGGTTTAAGGGCGCTTTGTGGACTCGTAGCAGGTGGTTCGAAGATGTCACTCATAAACCACTTCGCTTCACCACCGAGTGGCAAAGGCGACGTCGGGGAAGTCAGCGCAAAAGACGCAAGTAGGGAGACAGTAGTTGGACTTTTTGGAATGCTTGTAAGTACCGGATTTAGACTCCCGTATGTCGTTGCTGATCGATTACAGCTTGGCACGCTCTTCATACCCCTTGTCAGCACACGAACCATGACGTATTCGGTGCTCCTCATTTTGGTTGCATCTCACATGTCGTTCAACTACCGTGCCGTCCACTCGGTGGTTCTTCGCCGGCTCAACAGGCAACGCACGTGCATTCTTTGGACCAGCTTCAAGTCGCTTAACGGGGCACTTAATGCGAGCACTCTTAACCCCGTCAATGTCGCTTCAAAAGAGGTTCTGATCGTGGCTCCCAATAGCATTCGCGACGCGTCCACTGGCCGTAGAATCGGACGATGTATTCTTGGGGCGTCATTCCGAAGTATTACATCCCGATGTACTATGGAGCATGTCGCATCCACGCTACGTCTTTTTGAAGGCGAGCGATACGTACTTTTTATAGCTTGTGGGAGCGATCATGGTCTGCGCCCAGTGACCACCTGGGTATGCTTCAAGGATGGATACTGCTCGATGGATCAACTCCAGGCTTGGGTCCACGCTATTGAAGTCGCAAGACGGCTGTATCATCTAGGGGACAATACCGATCTAGACGACGTCCTGTACTCGACGTTGTTGGCGGTGCGCGATGCCCTACCTCGTTTTGTTCGAGCTTTGGGTGCAGCAGGGTGGGAAATCGATGATGAAACGATGATGTTTGGTTCCCCCAGCTATTTGATAACGGAGATTGAAAAGGATCCAGAGGACATACCTCTCGAAGAGGCTGGAAAGAGCTATCAACTCGTCCAAATGTAGTAGATCTTGTTTGAGGTGGGTCTGCATGTTTTATCCGACGAACGTGCGAGTAAACTCATCCGTCGTTCGCGCAGAACCAAGCATCACCGCAGTGTTTCCAGGGAGCTTTCCCTTTTTGGGTTGCTTCACTAGTTTCAC
The DNA here is from genome assembly GCA_038089675.1 of Boletales sp. KT-2023b. Lineage (NCBI taxonomy): Eukaryota > Fungi > Basidiomycota > Agaricomycetes > Boletales > Boletales sp. KT-2023b. The sequence continues at coordinate 25,490 of JBBPLE010000213.1, forward strand.
CCGTGCGTCCTCCGCAAGGGGGATGCTTCTGTGTTGTAGGAGTCGGACGAGTCACTAGACACTCACCAGACCGTGTTGCATATAGTCAGGCGCATCTTCGCACAGTTCGATCGTTCGACTTGCGGTAGCATGACATTCTATTTTTAACGCTCTTGCTCACTTCAGTTCACTCGTCCAAGTTTGCAATACTCTGAAAGACGCCATGAAATATTATTCGTCTTCTTCACAAGGGGGGTTGAGTGGAGTTCTTGATCTCGTGAGAATTTGAGAAATAACGAATGTCAAAGGTCGAAACGTTGCAATACCCTAGTTGCCTAAAAAGGGTGTATCGCGAACCTGTCATGACAATCTCATCGCGTGTTCTTGCCAGACCCAGTCCACGTTGCACTCATAAAGACACGATGCAAGGCCAGATAGCCGCCAATCCCCGCGACCTTCTGCATGTCTCTTCGTCATGTTTCTTCTTAGCAAACACCACCGTTACTTTATAGCGATCCCTCTAATAACTGCCTTCATATGGTCCTCTAGTCTCCTTGCCATGCTATTGACTTGGCTTATCACTGGACGTCCCAAATACGTCTCCACGCAGGTCACCGTCGTCTACATATCCGACATCGGCGCATCCTACCTAAAACCTCTCTTCGTCGTTGCATGCTGCATCACCGGACCCGGGCTCGTCCTCTCACTCGCTATCGAGCGTCTGCTTCGACACGAACGAAGACTGCCCCCCGAGCACTACATGCTTGAACGCATCTTTAGCCAGCTCGCCATCTTTGGTGGTACCATCGCCATGGGTGGTCTTGCCCTTCTTTCCGGGTTTGACACGAAGCGGTACCCTACCGAACACCTTATCTTCCTGCTCGTCTTCATCATCGGCGTCTCGCTCTCCGCGATCTTCACCGTGGCGGAGTTTGGCTGGCTCTCGGAGGACTATCCAGAGCTGCAAAGGTTGAAGAAGGCGTACGTCGCGAAGGCCGTGGTTGGCTTGACGTTGGTGGCGTTGGCGATCGTGTTTGGGCTGACGGTTTTTGAGGCGCCGAACGTCGGAGGGGTTATTGAGTGGACGATCGCGTTTGGGTTTGCGCTCTATTTGCTGACATTTGTGTACGACTTTCGGATGGCAAAGGTGACGGTGACGACCGCGAGCAAGGCTCAAAGGGTCGAGATACCTTAGATGGTGCGCGCACGGATTGATTTACGACAGACGATGGTAAACATCGCTAGTTAGTTACAAGACTTTTATGACCCACATAGCCTATCACTCTATTGTAGCCTTGACTTTGTTATTTGATAGATATGGTAATAACTGTTTCGTCAACGTATGATGCAATATAGTACTGGCAATTGAAGCATTGCCATCAGGTCTAATTATTGTACTATTCAATTGACCGGTGGAAGCAGTCTCTTCAATGTATTCATTTTCACCAGGCATCAACATACAAAAATGACCTCAGGCTGAACCCAAGTGGGCTTGGATGGTCCGGTGCCAAGGTCCATACTAGTAGATTGCTACTTGCTTGCTAACAAATTGTGTACCTGGTATCATCCATCACCTTGACCGAAACCACGTACATTGATAGTAAAAACACTGGGTCATCATACCTGTCAAGTCACGATCACATGATTATCACATGATCGTGACGGAGGCACGTCGCTGAAGTTGTCCAAGGCCATCTCGTCGACCATGATCGTCAACTTAACGGCAAGCAAAGTTATTTGAGCTGGTCACGAAGAACATGCCGCATCTACATTCTGGTGACCATGATGAAGGTGATAATTCTGAAGGCTTCTTCTGATCATACCTATAAAAACAGAAAGTGCTTCGCCTGATTTGGTCTGTAAAACCTGTGCTGGGTGCCGTGGAAGGCCTGGAAATTGAACCCCTCCTTTTCATGCTGCATGCTGCTGTGATATCACGGCATTGATCCACAGCCATTCAATCAAGATCTCCTGGTGGTCAGGTGAGTGGTCTCATGTCCCATTCCTGTGGCTAGTGTGAATATTGACGTTATCCATTACTTCTCAGATTCAGCTTGGACTTTACGCCGTATAAATGACACTCTTGGCATGCTGGTTGCGCCCATGCTCTTTTCTTACCGCTCGTACACAGCAAGACCGTTGGAACAGACATTGGTATGATATTCTCATTCTCTATACCTATGTTTGTTCCTGATGCAGAACACAGTAGTAACCATGGTTGGGCTGATGACATATTTCAAGAAAAAGTTCAGAAAGGAATTTCACAAGGTATGGTCACGTCCCGACTCCTGACCGCATCATGGGACGTAGCTCACGATGCCCCTACAGGAGAATGCATGGGAGAAAATTCAACATGGGCTTGCTGGAGCCAACCCCGGAACACGTGCATATCCGAATCAGTCAAAAGATCACCGCATCGATACGCGTCTTGATTATGGAGCTACATATCTGGGCGAGGACGGCAGACAGTATCGAGAGCTCGTCCTTCAGCCCAATAGAGAGGCCAGAAATCCAAATGTGGCCGAATTGTCCAACCAGAGCACACATCAGAAACTAGCGACCGTCGTTGTCCCCGTAGACAATCCGCCCGATGGAGAGACCTTTCTCAACATGCTGCGTGACAGCTTACAGCAGTTAGATGACATGTCTATTTTTTTGTAACGTTTTCTCATGTGATTCTAATTTCTAGGAATCACTCGTCCAAATCCAAGAAATCCAAGCGTAAATAACACGATCGACTCAGTGTATATATGTACTAGTATTGTTTTTTCGCATTAGTGTATGTCAGAAGAATGTTATCATCGAATTATTCTAAGGACGTTCAACATTGAAAATCTCTAAACTTCTATTCTTGCTGGTTGTGCAGTTACACAGGCAAACACTGTCACACACCAACTCAAAAGGTCAACAATGCCACACGTTATTCGTCGCCTCCGCGAACTCCGAGCTCGCATTCCAATTTTGAAGAGATTCCGTTGTACTAGCAGACGCCAGGATACTGAGAATTCAAGACCCTCAGTTCCTCCCGAACATGACCAACTTTTTCGTTACACTTCAGGAAGATGGATTTACAACGAACTGGAACGTAGGCAACCGTCTCTCCTCTCGAATCGAGATGCCTACATTCCCAACCCCAATCCTTTGCAGAAACGCGCATTCGGGACACATCCTTCGACGTGGATGCACTTCAACGCATCGCGACGGCCGCAGCAGGTGCAAATCACTGCGTCGAGATGAAAAAGATCGCTGAAGGTAGGGTTCGATCATCGTCCATTTTTTCCAGACCCCACCTTCATCCTCGTGATCTATTAAACAGGCTCTTTCAACAAAATTTTCTTGTTGTCGTTCGATAACGGCACGACATTTGTCGCCAAAATTCCGGGTCCACTCGTAGCGCCACGTCGCCTCTGCACTGCGAGCGAGGTAGCGACAATGGATTACGCAAGGACCGTCCTCGAATTACCCGTTCCCCGCGTGCTCAAGTATAGCGCAGATGCCGAGACGTCCGAGATCGGTGCCGAGTATATCCTGATGGAGCACGTCCAAGGTGTGGAGCTGTACAAGCGGATGGATGACTTCGGGCGTGAAGCAACGCATTTGGCGGATCAGCTGGTCGACATGGAGTGCAAGTTTGCTCGACATTGTTTCTCCCAGATTGGGAGTTTGTATTACAAGGAAGATGTTTCTCTCGAGTTACAGCTCCGTCCTCTGTATGCCGAGGGTGTCGAAGGGGGTGGTAGTGATCGGTTTCGCATAGGGCCTTATGTCGACTGGGATATCTGGCATGGAAAGCGAAGCGACTTGGATGTTGATCGTGGTCCTTGTCCGTCTGCCTTTACGATTTCTGTGCACTGCTGACGCTAGGATATAATCCAGGGCCGGACGCGCTTTCCTACGTCGAGGCAATCGTCAACATCGAAAAGCAATGGCTGTCCAAGTATGCTGTTCCCCGTCCGCGTCGAGATCGTTTTCGTCGCCCTGGCAGCGAGAATGAACCACACGCCCACATACGTCTCTTGGACCACTTGCTCGCGGTTCTGCCGACCGTGTTACCTCCACCGGCACTTTCTGCACCTGTACTTTGGCACAATGATCTTCATGCGTCCAACATATTCGTGCCTTCTGAAGGACAACCCGACATCTTGGGTATAATCGATTGGCAAGCGACATGTATCCGACCACTGTTTCTCCAAGCCTCGTTCCCCGCCTGTGTCCGATACGACGGCGACCCACGCATCGTCATACCACCTGGCATGGCCGCCCCGACGCTACCCCCGGATTTCGACAGCTATTCCGAGGACGACAAGGCGTATCTGAAAGGTCAAGAACGACGCGCCATCTTCCACAAATACTATGAAACTCTCGTGAAGCAGCGCAATCCGATCCACGTCTCTGCACATACGTATCCTCACATGGAACATATCGTGCAACTCATACTGAGCGCGTCGCGGACGTGGCACGAGGGCATGCACCACTTGCGGGAGGCCATGTTGGCGCTGCAAGATGACTGGGAACGCATCGCACCTGGGACACCCTTCCCGGTCGTTTGGGAAGCAGACGAAGTGGCGACACATCGGGAGGCGTATCCGAAGTTGATGGTGTACGAGGAGCGCGTCGAGAAGGTGGCCGAAGGGTTGCGGCTGGAGGGCGATGGATGGGTGACGAATGAACGGTACGCGGACGTGATACGACAAAGCAAAGACATCATGAAGCACTGGGACGTGAAACAACTGGGGGGACCATATCCGTTTCAGGACGGTGGTCGATCGTGGTTTCTTTCATGATCGTTGAGCGCTCGCGAGTATTAGTATAGCATGTGGATAACCCTATGATGCATTGATGCTGATGACCACTGTGGTGCTGAGTACTGAGCTACGCAGGCGACAATAAACGTTTCGATATTCATGCAAGAAACCGCCAGACCGTCGTCCTGAGTTCTCTTGACTTCGTTCTCTTGATCTCCCAGTTCTATCCGTTCATTTCCCACCCATCCATCGTTTGGTCCCCCCTCCGGCTCCAGCCGCGGCTCTGTGGTATGGCGTGTCGCACGTAGTTAACCCATCTGGACCGGGACATGGCACTTGGCGAGTTGATGTTGATCTCGAAATCTGGGGAACGTACGCATTTTCACGAAGGATGAGGACGCTTGTGTCCTACCAACCCTCTTAGCGAAAAATACCGGACCGTTTTGAACGATTCATCCGGGGCAATGGTCGTGTTTCGGTGGGGCCAAGAGCTCCCGATTGAAATGTCTATAATGCCAGACCAGGTAGCTCGAGAGTAATATCTATCAAGTATTGCCCTAGCTCATCTAGATCCTGTTTATGGTGTTACGTTATGTTGCCGAATCGGTTGATCTCCAACACAATAGTCAGTGTGTAACTGCTTACATGCGGACGGTGTGGTACATAGAAAACCAACGATTGGTCCATAGGTCGCACCAAAGACAAGTCATTCAAGGATACTGTTTGCAATACCCGGGCTGGATCTGCATAGGGACGAAAAATCACTTCAAGGTCTTGTGGGCGCCCCAACTACTGGGGGGAAAAAGTGAGCGTGTAGTCTAATACAACGCTAAAATGCAATGTCGCTACCTTCTTGTAACGAATGGAGAGATTGGCTGTAAGATTCTTCTTGGCGATAAACGTTTGCTTGGTCGGGAGATAAGAAGCGAGATTGAGCAAAGAGACAGGCCGATCAGGGCGACCTGGCCTGGAAAAAGCAGGCGACGCTTTGCAGGAATTAAATCGCCTCATCAAGGGTTTGTTCTACGCCAAGACGTCGACGGCGAGCGAAGAGGTGGGTTGCGAGATCATTTGCGACGATAGCCCGATCCGGTGTGGTCCGGCGTGCAAAACAAGATATCCTCTCGGCCGGGGGCAATCGCCTCATCAAGGTCGTCCGCTGTGCCAACTTGGTTGAACCGAGCGCAGAGACCCTTTTTCAAGACTCGCCAAGCATTACGGACCGCTCAGAACGACCTGGTGGACAAAGTGCGAGCGCCTCGGGACCGAAATCGATGGCTTCGTCGATGTCCTCCGTTCTCCCGAATCGTTCGTATTAGGCAGATGGAAATGACGAAAGCGGAGTCAAGCGGCCGATGCGTGTATCAAGGGCGAAGCTGCGACGATGAGGGAGTGCTTCACGAGCAAGGGTGGTCGTTCCATCGATGTAGTGGCTCTCCCTGTCTCGCTCGAACTTCTCGTATAAATAGAGTGCCCGACCGAGTCACGGTGAATATACGGCTAAATAAAGACGTATCATTTCCCTGTTCTCGACATACTAGATAAAAGAAACAACCACCTTTGGGGCTGAGGAGAAATGGCCAAGACAGCTGCCAGATTGCCCAAAGCCAGGTGAACATGGCAGTCGATGCGCTTGAGGCAAGCGTTGCTTTCGGGAACCGATGGGTGAAGCATTGGCGTAAGAAAGGCACCAGCACTGACGCAAGAAACGACGAGAGCCAGGGTCAGGGACTTCGGTAACCAGGCACTCGCGCCCAGCACGAGATTATACGGTATGCATCTCTAAAGTTTGTGAAAAGATGATAGCTCGAACAAACTTAGTTACTGGGGGGGAAGTCCACTGGCAGCGTGGCACTGCATTCCTGCGAAACTACCTACCTTCACTTGCCTGGCACCGAGAGCAAAGTAGAGATGTGGATTAAGATTGAGTTACTCGCGAGCCGCGGGCGAAGGGTTCGTTCTCAGCCAACTTATTTTTGTTAGCCCAGGAAGTCAAGTGACTCGGACTCGCTGTAACGGCACATCGAATAAATATCTGGATATTTGTAAATAATCTGCTGAAATTAAACGGCCCCGGTACCCAGCGTTGAGCTTGCACGACCACCCCACTACGAGTAGAATGGTCTGGTGATGAGGTCCATGAATCGACTACTCGCTTCACAAACTGTGTACCTGGTATCATCCATCACCGAAATCATGTGCGCCGATAGAAACCATACCCACACCCATACCTGTTCGGAAACAAGAAATCATCACGACGGTCGTCATGATGCAGCGCTCGCACCGATATCGTGCGCCTCCATGACCGACGCGACGTTACCCCCTTCCGAGTCCACGCTCGGCCCCGCATCCGCATCCACACTCGCAGTCGGGGCCATACCCTCCCCATCGGCTCCCTTGGGCACTACGTCCACCCCCGCACGTGCGCTCATCCTCCGTGTCGTCCACTCCCCTGACGCCACCTCCTTCCCCCACAGGTCTTCCCTCTCTTCCAATGCGGACGTCCGCTTTCCCATCAACGCCCTCCCGTCCTTGCTGAGCGGGTGCAACAAGAAGTCTTCCGTCTGCGGGACGTAGAACAAGCGGTACGTCCGCACACACACGCGAATCTCGAGCGCACCGCGGGCGAGCACGTCCGGCGCCGTTGCCGTCACCGACGGCCGCACGTTCCTACAAGCGCCCGTGAACATTGGTGAAGTGAGATGCATCGAGGAACGCACCTTTTCAAGAACGGGCGTCGCAGTCGTGCCATGGGCAGACCATGTGTCGAGTCACCCTTCAAGGCGTCATTTACGCACGGCAGCACACCAGGGAAAGGCACCCACCGACACGTACGCGTCAATGTATGACTGCCACCGCTCAGCCAGAATCTCTGCGTCATAGGCTTTCGAGTCGTCCTTGGCCAACAACTGTATCGTCATCGTCCTTGCGCTCTGTACCTATCCACCCTTTCAATACATCGATTGAAAGCAAGTACGCTCTGACGACGTACCCAATCAATGCGGTAAATATTCTCTTCAGGTCCCATGATATTTTCTGCCAACCGACGACTGTTCGTCTGATCGTGCAACGTGGGCGAGGACAACCCGCGGTCCCGTCTGAGCAGCTCAAGCAGGTCGTGACACCGCGTATCTGAAAGGACGAGCTGCACCTGTTTGATGAACGCGCCGAGGACCTTGTCGATCGTGAATATGCGGTACGCGTCCTGTGGCTCGCGTTCAGCCAGCACGACATGGGCAGGAAAAGAAAGCAGACCTTGTATCCAAACATGTATCGCATCTGCTCCTCGAACCCATGCTGATCGATCTCATTGTCGAACAAACGTTCGCATGACTCGAGCATGAGCTCATAATAGTGCTCTGCGTGGCTGATGCGTTCGTCCATCTGAACGACTGACGGTATCGTCGACGATTTCGAAGCCGTTATGGCGGGAGTACTTTTTGGGGTTCGGTTTTGCAACGATATACCAAGGTTCTTGAAGAATAAGAATCGGGAATACAGCACCTGCACAACAGACCATCAGTTCTCACGTCAAGCGAGGCGCATAACCGGACTCACCTCCAACAATCGGAAGAGTACATAATAAATATTGTTACAAAAGAAGACGTGTTTCCGCGAGGCAGGCCTTGACGGCGAAGGGACGTCACCTTCGGCCTTGTCTTCCTCCGCCATGTCCACTTGCATCGCGTCCGGCGGCGTTGGTGAGACGGCGCGAGATGGTGCGGGCGACGTCCCGTCTGGCGCACGCGCCTTCCGCCCGGTCGATTTGGCCTGCTCGCTCTTCAGCAACTTCTTTCTCAAATCACCACCCGAGGCGCCCGCCTTCCGCCCTCGGTTTCCCCCCGTACGCGATGAGCTCCCGCTCACCGCACTCGCTGTCTCGACGTCGTCGGCCACGCTACTCGCATCGTCCGCACCTTCCCCGTCGATCACCTCCTGCACCACAAACGCACGGTTAAACGCCTCGTGATCGAGGACGAAAAAGAGCGGAATAAAGCTCCTCAGGAACGCCTCCACGCGCTTCCGGTCCGCGCCGTTGATCTGGCCCTGCGTCCGATCCAACATGGACAACGTCATCTTGATCACGTCCTGCAACACGCCCACGTCGTCCATGTCGTACGCCAGCTGATGTCTCGGTCGCCCGCGCGCAAACAGCGGGTCGATGTACGACGCGCGCTTGTCCATTTGCTCGTCCCGGATCGCCTCGACCTGCGAGATGAACGCACGTGCAGAAATGGCCTTCTTGTCCGTCGACTTGAAATTGATGGCTTGGTGATCGAGCGACTTGTGGTAATTCCGCGCGTCGACTTCGCGCCATATCTTGTTCCATTCCCTCTGTGCACGTTTCCACTCTTCCTCTTTCTCCTTGAGGCGCATGAGCACGACGGGAATGGCGACCGACGGGGTATCCTGCATCGCTTGAAGAACGTCCAAGCCCGCTTCGCGACCGTATATCTTTTTGATGATGCGCTGGTGTATACTCTTGCCAGAGCCACCCAAATTGGGCTTGAGCTTAAACACGGCACGTTCTTCAGGGGAAAGTTGGGCGATCTTGTTATTAATTGGATCGAGCATGCCGATCGTGCGTACGATCGCCTCGATGTGAAAATCGTATTCATGCCGCTCTTCTTCCGAACGATGGAGGGCTTCTTCGTAGACGTTCTTCTTGTGGGCGATGAACCCCGAATCCTCGCTCGACCATGTCGGATGTGAAACCCATTCGTCGTTTAATACGGATTTGCACATCTCGTCACGTCCCGAACAGGTCACCTGAGCTTCCTGTGCACGCAAACAACATCTGGTCAGCAATTCTGAACGCTCTAGGGCAGGGTACACGCACGGTAGACGGCATACGTCTGTAGCTGCCTAGCTGCAGTCCAGTGTTGATGCGACCGGGTCTCAGGGGCATGATCGGTGCGCTCTGACCCTGTGCGCGCGCCCACGACTGTTGCTGTTGTTGCTCCTCCAACAACCATCTTTCTCTCTCTCGCCTATCGTCCCATCCAAGGATCTCCCTAAACTGACGCATAAGTTCGCCATCACCAAGGAAATTCCGTGCTTCGCGGACGAGGCGGGCCGTGTCGATTAATTCTTGAGTGAAGAGATTGACGAGACGTAAGAATTCATTGAATGCTTCGCGATTATTGATCGCTCGTTTGACCCGATCAAAGAAGTGGGTTTCATCGAGATTGGGGACAAGGACAGAGGGAGCGGCGAACTGTTGTTGTTGTAGTTGCAATTGACGTACTGCAGAAAACCCTGGAGAAGGGGCCCGCTCTACGCCGTTGGTCCCATTCACAGCCACGGGTGCCTGGTTTGATTTCGATTAGCGCCACTCAGAAAGGTAAACTGAATGGAACGCACACGCTGAGTGGGTGCTGTCTTGGGTACCATCTCCCTCTCACGCTCGCGTTCATTGCCCTTCCGCTTTCGTTTTTGAGGAACAGTCGCTGCTTCTGCCGCGGCTGAAAGCGAAACCTCGGGTCTGCGTCGCATCGATCTGTCCAGAGGGGTGTTGGATCGCGTACGCCTGACTTCTGTGGGCGCGGCGAGAAGACTGTCTTCCATGTCGTCAAAGAGCGCCTGGCCTTTTTCGGGCATAAATATCCGAAAATCAGAGCGCAAATCGGGATCATCTTTGAACAGCCGCGCGATTTCGGCAGACACTTCCCTCTGGGTAAAAAAACTCAGCGGCCTTTCGGGCAACACATATTCGTGCGGGAGAGACTTGCCTCGTCGACAGCGTCGGTCGTGATGTGATACCTGCCCAAGATCTCCAGGAAACGACGGTACGTCGCCTCGTCGCACCGTTGTTTGATTTTCTGCACATACTGCACGGCGGGTTCGAAAGCGACGCTGTCCAAGCCCACGCCATACATGCTCGGATCTGGGGGGGGGATGGTTGAGGAGCCTGCAACCGGACCGTCGGCACGAGGCAAAGAACCCTGCGAGCCACTCGGACCAGCCGGCTCATCGTGCATGGTGGACTGCAGCAACGTTCCAGAGGGTGTCGTCACCGTGATCATAGCAGCGTGTTGAGCGTCCACAGAGCACTCTATGCGGTAACCGAGGGGGAGAAACGTGTTGAACCCTTGGATGAGCGACGGGTGGCCACTGAAGAGCTGCGAGACGCGTTTGATCACGCCGGGCGTGTCTATCCTGTAACCAACAGTCGTGAGCACACGCTGAGCCGGGGTCAAGCGCCACACGCACAGCTGACTCTTGAAGTCTTTCATGATGTCCAAAAATTGATTATACACATCGGGCTGGTCCTGGAATTGCACCTTGACGGCGTCGAGGTAGCTCAGCGCATCCGTGACGTTGAGCTGGCGTTCTTGGGGTTGGCCCTCGACGCAGGCCAGCGGTGGCAACCGCATGGAGAACGAGTCGGGGACCATGATTGTAGGCAGAAGAGCAGCGTCCGCGCTGGGCTGCACGGGGGGCATGCTGATGTCTCGCTTAGACTCGATCATTTCCTCGACTGGTGGCACTTCCTTGGCTGGTGCGGATTCTGCACCGGACTGCTCGTCCACCATTTCCGCTTCGGTTACGTCCATCGCCACGTCTTGCTCGACGGTGGCCAATGGCTGATCTGGCGCACCAGACGCCGAAATCTGGATCGCGCCCGCAGTGAGTTCTGTGTTGGCGTCGATGGCCGATGTGGCTGCCTCGTCACGGTCGTCATGCTGGGCGGCGGACTCAGTGGGAAGGGGCTGTTGTGGACGTTGCTGCAGGTCTTTCTCGACGTCCATGGCGACGTCGTCCGTGCGTGGTAAATCGTTGTGCTCTGCTTCACGTTCGCCGTCCATTTTGAGGTTCGGTTGGCAGTTTGAACGGAATCGTGAAAATGACGAGTTCGATCACGCAAGTGGCTGTGCGCAGGGCGGAATTAGATTCCGACCATGTTTTCACACAAGCACTTGGGAGGAGAATCGTTTCACAGGGCATATGGTGTAGCTGGTTATCACATCCGCTTAGCATGGCGCTGAGTGCGGGGGGTCTCCGGTTCGAGTCCGGATTTGTCCACATTTTTTGTTCTCTTCAGGGCCACATAAATAAAATATAAAATACATTTTGATCAAGCCAGCCGACCCCAGACAACCTCAATTCGAGCCCTCATCCCCAACAGCGATATCGATCGTCGCCAAATCATACCCGTTCACGAGCAGATCCTGCTCTCGCTCTCGCACCACCTTGCGCGCATTCAACCTACCAATCGAACCCATCCGTCCAGCACGCGTCAGCCATGTCAGAAGAAACCACTCACACCGCCATCATTGAGGTGCTGTACGCTAACCAACCATGAACCCGCCGCAACGTCAACGACGCGAACGGGACTCACCCTTGCTGATAAACGACGTCGGCATACCCACGAAAGCGTAACCGTCCTGCACGACGAACTGGGATCCGCGTCACCCCAGTAACGCGAACGCCGAGCGAGCCACCCACCAACAAACACCACCCGAGAGAAACGAGACTGAAAGGGGCACATCAACCACGCGGATCGCACCGACCATCAACCGAGACCGACCATGTAAAGAGCCCCATGTTGATGAACACGATGGTCAAGTGTCGAAAATAGTTGCGTGACCTGGTCCGTCAACATCATCACGCTTGCACGGTGCAGAGCAGGGCATGCAACGTACCTCTGAATGTTCCGACGCCCTTCTCGAAGGTAGAAGAACACGGATCCCGTGATCAAGCTATCACAGATGGCACCCATAACCCCCGACCGTACGGACCACTGGTGCGTCGAGCGATCGAGGAACGTGAATATCGATGTGACGCGAGTCATAACAGACGCACCGGGTCATTGGCGATGGCAGCCAAACTGCGGGTGTCAAAGCTGCGCCGCTCTGTCACTCCATCAAGCAAGAACGGTAGCGCGCGCACACGTACGCTATATATGTGGCCACTGAACACGAGAACGGACTCAGCATTGCTATACGGCTACGAGAACGGCCAGCGTACGAACTCGATCCAAACGCTACATCCGTTTAGCACCGGTCTGAAAACGGGACTTGGGCCACGTACCAAATTTAGCCAACGCCGTCACCACCTACGTCACCAACGACTGAGCGGTACGAATTCAGCGAACCCGCGTCACTCACAATCAGTACCATCAGCGGCACATTCCGTGCACTGACTACAACCCACTCAGTGAACAAAGTCAGAAAGAAACAGGCTCAAACGTACTTATCCAAACTCTGTGCGCATAAAAGCTGTTCATGTGAGCCAGAAACTACAGACATACAGGGTGGTCGCTCACCAGTGGGTCATCAACGTCACGATACACTTGTCGTGTTCGCCATCACCATCATAGTCTCGACGCAGGGAGAGCTCACCGTGACAAACATGGATCCCTAGTCAACTGAATTGAGAGACCGTGGGAAATGCACGACTGGATCCACGTACTACTATCTGCCTATCCCGCCAATCAGCCTCTGAAACACGGAACCATATCACCGGGAACTCACAGCGGGAGATGCGGAGCGCATGCGATCACGTTCCTTACACCATGACAGGCTACAAGATACCTCCAATTAGACTCTGCGACGGTGTACGTGTGCAGGCCGTCCATCACGCTAAAGTGTTCCATCAGATGCAGAGATAATCGACGTGGAGCGCTTAGCGGACGTACAAAAGGAACGACACCTATCGACCGTCCACATTTAGCATAGTCGCATTTAAAATAAAACCACGCACCATCGCCTTCAACCACCACAAGTCGTCCGAAAAGTTCGTAAAGTAAAACATACACTGCCCCAGTGTACACCCGAACAACCTAGCGAAATCGGTCACGTTCGTAGCGACATCGCCGGGATAGACGCACGCCGAGGAGACCATGAATCCTGCGTGCACCGTCAGCTAGGGAATATACACCATCATCAAGCTCACCGCACAACGCTGGCCCCCACTGGAGCTCAAACTGAGAATTCACCGTCATCAGTCACACGTCGACACTCAAAGGTCCCGTTTGCCTCAATTTAACTGCACCTTGGATCGGGCGCGTCCCCCGTACCTGTCAAACAAGCTTGGTTCAAGGGCCCGACCTGGCAGCGCAAAAAAATTCATCGTATCCATGGTAGCCAACACCTGCGTGAATACGAGGCGTGAACATACGAGCCCTGATATCACAGGCGGAAGTGGGTGAGAATAACGTTTACACCATCTCAGGCTACTTGGCGGATGCGAACAGTCAGATTACTGAACAAAAGTACACACATCATTTGACTTCTTGCAACGAAGGACACCTCTTCCAAACCAAGCTTCACGTTCGTTTTCTCCAGGCAGCCCCTCCGATACTGCCGATCCCGAAGCTCGCAAAGGCGCCACCGCTCACGGAACTCGCGGGGGTCCCGGCATCAGTGCTGGTGGGGCTGGTGACGTTACCAAAGGAACCCTTGTGGGTATGACTGATGGACGGGCCAAACGTAGACCGATAAGACGTTGACGGCATAGCTTGGATAGACAGGAACTTGTTCGGTAAAGGTCTGTCCTCCGTGTTGTACTGCAAGACACATCAACACCCGCACGAGGCGCAAACGCCGGGAAACGCACCTGAAATTCCAAACCAATGCCGTCAGCTTCAGAGACATCCAAGAGTTTGACGAGTTTCTTCCCAATGCCGTTGAGTCGCTCAACGTCATCTTTGCTCCGTGTCCACAGCTGGATACGGTCCACCTTGCTTCTCAGGCTCACGACGGCCCCACAAATTTCGTCGCCCTCTTCGAGTTCCTCACCGACCAACGCCATCGCCAACCACGCCCAACACCGATCGAGCAGGGTGGGGTTGTTCTTCATCGTGAGAACCCACTTGCCGCCCTGCGCGTTCGCAGCATCCTCCCACATCGGCTTGATCCCAGATTTAAAGATATGATAGTTGGAGTTGCGCTCCAACTTTGAGGGGGGTTTGAGCCAATTGAAATAACGGCAAAACGATTCGACGGTATCGAATTCGCCAATGACGGTCAACCCCGCCTCATAATCATCGGACTCTGGAACGGCGGAGAAAGGAACGCTCTCCTCGGCGGTGCCTTTGGCAGGCACGAAGGGCGCCTTGGCTTTCGTATCGTGATACATTGTCCTATGCATACCGTAAAAGTGGGTCCCTGATGCAAGCATATGCACACACACCACGTGAATTGAAGCGGGTGCTCTGGCGCCTTCATGACCGCGCCTGGCGTCTTTGGATCCTCGATCATCTCTGCTTCCGGAGGGCGCGCCGAGCCATCGACGCTGAGCGATCTCGCCTTGGCCAGGCGGGCGGTGATGGCATCGAGACTGGGAATGTTCTTGTACCCTTTGACCTTTTTCTCGGGCTGCTTGGTAGCGGAACCGGTTTGTTGGTTGAGTTCGTTCAGCTTGTCTTGGGTGAGAGGATCGGTTTCGAGAAGGGCTTCCTCCGGGATGGAGGGTGTGGAGGACTTGGGAGGTGTGGCGATGGTCGTGCTCGTCAGCGCCGGAGAGGTCGAACGGGTATTGGGTGCGTTGACGGCAACGGAGTCGTTCGTAGACGTCGTGCACAAGGACGTCTGTGAGCCGGTGCGAAGGATGGAAGCGGCGAGACGTGGGCGGGCGGGCGACGAACCGGCAGTGGAATTCGAGCTGATGTTGATACGAGCAGCGAGCTGGTTCAAGGACGGTGGTCGCAGGGCAGCCGCAGAACGCTCCGGCTTCGGTGCGTGAATGGAGGCGTGCAGAGACTGCGATGGGGGTGGGCTCGACATCGTTGTGGTAACTACTAACAAAGGCTAACTTACAGTAATCATTATTGACATTTACTACCATCATCGCTACTGCCACACGACTCACGTTCGCGGATAGACTTCTCGATAACAAAAGGACCGACTTATCTGCAGGACGACGACACTATTCTTAGACACCAATGACAGTAGAGAGGGAGAAGGCGATATGTATGGAAAGAAGTGGAAGTACGCCTCGGACTTGAAAATTGGACAAGGTAAGATTCTTGGACACGCGAACGTGGCTCGCGTGGACGTGGACACAGGAACTCGCCGTCCCTGCGCGATGGCCTGCGATGGTACCGCCATTAGCACCCCATATTGGGGACACAGACTCAGCGCGATGCGTTTGACCCCTGGGAGACGGCATCATAAACCGCACCTTGATCGAAAAAAGTTTAAAGCCCAGGGTTCTTCTTGTCATTGGTTGCACTACCATTGGTTCGTCACAGCCATTCAATGCTCTGCGTTTCTAAAAAGAATACGGGGTCCGCGATTAGAGTTGAAAAAAGGTCGCTGAACCCGTTTTATTCTCGCGAAACCTGTCCATCGTATCCACGGTCAGGTTTGTCGAGTACTATAAATAGCATCGATGGTGAGGTACTCAACTGAGCTTTAATTTCATTTGAATGGCTCTGACTGCGATTTCGTTGTGCTTGGCATCAGGATGACCACTGACAGACACCAGAGTAACAACACACCCAAACGAGCGGCGACAACGACAACTCCCCGTGCACCGACACGCGATCCAGTTTAGCTTGTGCCAGGGAACCGACTGCGTATTTAGTGCTCTTTGCGAGCCGGATGATGATTAATATACATTGACAGGTGAGATTACTAGTAAAACCGAAGTAAAATATATCGCGGACCTTCTCACATGCGGGCGTCTTAGCTTTTAACACAGTCCTTTCACCCTGAAACGAAACCGACCCTGTGCTCCACGTCCCTTCTCCAGGCCTTGGCCACGTTTGGCTGATCCTCTCGTTCGGCGACTCTTCCGGCTTTGGTCTCCTGGAGCGCTTTTTAGAGTCCTTCTATCATATGTGACGGTGGTCCAAGGCTTTCAGGAAAAAAGTTCCCAAGCCGATCTTTCTAGCCAATAAAGTCTTTCCCCGAACACGTTCTAGCGGACAAGGATACCGGAGCATGCCAGGGAGTGACTTACCGTCACCGCTGACAGTGTCCGCTCTCCTAAGTGAGTTTTCGTTTGACTGCATACGAGGCGAACCACTTACCCAGCGCACCTTTTCAAGTCCTGGCTACCGTTCTTCATGTTTTCGCGTTGATCTTGACCTCGTTTCGGCTCTGGTTCCGATATTATATCCAACGACTCTGGTGGGACGATTTATGGGCCACGCTCGCCCTGCTCTGTGATATCGTCTGCATGGTGGTCATGTGGACGCTCACGTCGCCAATTGATGGTTCGTACACAAACACGGAGGCTCTGCGTAAGCCATCTCCTTTCTGTACATACCCCGATGAAACTCGTTTCACTCAGCCACCACCGCTCTGTCACGACGCGCGCACATCATATCGTTCTGGCTCGCCATGCTCTTTTACACGTGCGTCATATGGTTTGCCCGCATCTCGATCGTGTGCTCGGTGGTCCGGATCGTTCCTCCATCGCGATGCGTCAGCATCACGTCGTTTGGCATCGGCGCGGTGTTTTTCTGCATGTGGATCTACATCCTCACATGCAAATCGGTCGTATGTGCCCAGAGCGAGCAGTGGTACGACACTCGCCTCGTCCAATGTCCGATCCCAGAGTGGGTCGCGCTGTCCGAGATCAGCAGTGCGTCTCATCTTGTTCTGTCGCGCGCGCGTCTGACCTCCCTCCCGCAGCCGACGCGCTCTCGGACCTCGTCCTCGTCATCCTCCCGCTCCGTCTCCTCTGGCGCGTCAAGCTCCCCGCGAACCAGCGCATCATGGTCCTTGCCGTGTTCTCGACCAGCATCCTCGTCAGCGTCGTCAGCGCGGTGCACACGTCGTACATCATCCCCCAGGTCACCTTCATCGGCGGTGCCACCGCCCAAATCGGGGTTCGTCCCATCCCCCGTCTTCCCTTTTTTTCTTCTTCCTCTCCCATCTCACCCCGCGCACACACACAGGGCGCGATCTCGCTCGTCGTCTGCAACCTGCTCGTGATCGTCACCTTTCTCTACCGCGTCACGCGCAACGGCCGCGACCTCACTGCGGGCCTCTCGGACAAGCACCTCTCCTCGAACCGGCTCACCACCGTCGACCTCGCCTGGTTCACGACCACGGAGCAGTACAACAACACCGCGCTGTCGGGCACGCACCTCTCCAGCCTCGTGTTTTCCTCGGGGTCCGAGCTCGCCGATCCGGCGTGCCGTCCGGACGGCGGCGAGGAACCGCCACGGACGTTGCATTCGAAAGCCGCGCACGCTGCGTAGAGCGCGCGGGCGGGTAGCCGTTCGTGCGCAACACGCACGCACGCACACACGCACCCTTCTCGTTTGTTCTCTTCCGCGGGGCCTAGGAGGACCGCCCCCCCGTCTTTTTTTGACACCCTAGCATTTTTATTTCGTTTGCGTTTGGCGCGCTTCCGTATATTTTTATCGTGCCTCCTCGTATTTCTGTAGCGCATCCTTCTCTCTCTCTCTCCTCGATGTGAATAGGCATACACGTGTACCATGTTCGTCTTTTCTTTTTTTTTTTTTTTTTTTGCATGTCACCTCTACGCACGCCTCCGAACCCATACCCGTACCATGCACCGCATCTCGACGCTCTCTCCGCGCGCTCACGTTTTCCCCAGCCCCACCCACGGGGACCACGCACGTTTCGGCACGCACGTCCAAATCCGATCCCGTCCGGATCCACACGTCCGAGGTCTATTCTTGTTCTTGCCATGTGAAGCACGTCACCCACCCACCCACCCACCCACACACATACATCTTCGGCTCCTTGTTCAGCTCGTCCACGCGCGCGGACGAGCAGCGCAGTTCACGAGGGTGTTCGTTCCCTTGCCCCCCCAAACTCAATCCATGTATAGCCTATTATTACGAAAAGGGTATGTTACAACATCTAAACAATAGAGAACTTTTGAAATATTTTCCAAAAGGGACGCTGCCGGTCCCTATCGTCAACGTCGCTCCGCGACACACATACACACGCACACGTGCGGAGATAAGACAACGTCTTTACCAAGCCCGAATGCCCCACCCCATCAACGAGAAAAACAAGGGCATCCCTTCGGCGCTGATGACCCCGATCCCCGCATACACCACCACCTTGGTGAGCACTGCGCCCTCGTCAGCACGCGCACCCGCCAGCGACAACGCACGCACGCACCGTCGGCATCGTAGTGTTCCCCCGCCGCCGCCACCCGCTCCTCGCCGCTCCGCCCGCCGCTCTCCATCTTGGTGTGTTCCCAGTGCGGATGCCACCCGCGTCGCTTGAGCGCCTGTTTCGTCTCCACGCCGCTCACCTCCAACACGCCCGGGAGGTCGATCACGCTCGGAATCGGATGGAGCCCGTTTTCGACCGGCAGCCGTCCATAGTCGGTCGCGGGCGTGTAGAACCGTCGGTGCGGCAAATCGACGTGGAGCGCCAGCGCGCGAAACACGGGCGGCAGCACCGCGTGCAGCATGGCTTTCGCGAGCAGCCGCCAGACGAAGATGATCAAGATGCCTGTCCGAGGTTGAGCGAGATGACAAAAAAAAAAAAGAAAAAAGGACGCACCGACTCCGACTTTGGTGCCTGCGAGACTCCACCAGCGCATGCGTTCGTCCCAGGACCAAAGGTCGGTATGACCGCCTGGCATGATCGCGTTCAGGAACTTGTCGTCCAAACCAGTGTAGACAGAATGCCATCGGGCGAGAGAGGTGCCCATGACGACGGACACGAACGCGATCGCGTCTTCAAAGCACGGACAGTCGTCGACCGGCTGCGGGTGGTAGTGGACCAACAAGAGGCACAGGGAGACGACCACGGAAGGAACTGGGCACAGGTTAAGCACATGGTTTGTGCAGGAGGAGGGGCATTACCGATCCAGGAACCACTTTCTAGCCAGCGCTCTACCGTACCGCTCGTCATGACGTAGCCGACCCAGATGGCGGCACCGAGCGCCACGCCGACACCGCAGTCGGTAAAGGAGTGCATGCCTGTATAAATCCTGCCAAAGACGATCGAGATGACATATATCATCAGGATTGCGCAGGAGATACAGTAAGTCGCGGTAGATATGGCCGAATATTCTGCATAAGCTGCATGTACTTGGCCAAAGACGAAGAGGGCCATGGAGACGCTGTTGGTTGAGTGTGTAGACGGGAAACCATATTCGAGGTGATGGGTGCCAATGGCTTTCACGAGTCAAATGATATATGATGACGTAGGCATATACGACGTACTGAGACGGTCGACAGGAGGTGCAAATGGGCGGGGCGAACAAACGAGGTCCTTGATAAACGACGAAAAGTAGACGCCAGAGGCCAAAACAACCACGAGGCTAGCCAAGGGTGCATGTCAGTACGTTACACGCATGACATCACGAGACGACGCACCCCCTCCCGATCTCAGGAAACCCAAAAAAGAAGAGAATCGGGAGTGCAATCATGAAGAACGTGTGCGTCCCGAGCGTGGACGAATAGAGGAAATAGCTGTCCAGCCAGGGGTGACGAAGAAGCGCCTGTGGGTGCGAGTCAGCCAAGGCGGATAGCACGACACAAGGAGACGGGACCTGTAAGCGTGCTATGACGGGGCTCTCGCGTACGACGGCCTTGACGATAAAAGAGCGAATTGCCGCTCTCCATCGGGGCAGTGTCGCATTGTAAATGTCGTCTGGACGATGTCCGGGCGTATCTCGACACGGCTCGACGTTGTTTGCTGTGGGCGGCGGCATCACGAGCGACCGTGTCGTTCTGATTCTGAGGCAGTCTGGCGGGGTAAAGAAAAGGAGGGAGAGAAAGACGAGAAGCCGTGTTTTATTATGTAAAGGACGGGATCATCGTGGCGGTGAGCCGGCATACTAATAAAAACTACCGCACGGAATGTACACTACATATACTACCAACACATCATAATCTACCAATCCCGGTGATGCAAAAGTCCCACAAAAAGGTCACAACTCTTCTTCGTCGCCAAATGGATCCCAGTCAAACGGCTTGTCCTCGAATATATGGTGTCTTTTGCCACCACCCTTGTCCGCCGCGGGTTCTTCCGTTTCCTCGTCGCTCAAGCCGGCATCCTTCATGCCTTCCTTGGTCAACTTCAACATTCGTTTGCGTTCGTAATCTATGCGTCGACGCGTCGACGGTTCGGTAGGAAATGGCGTGACCGGATTCGAGGAGAGGGTGAACGGCGACGAAGAGAACTCGTAGAGCGGTAGCGTCGAAGACGACTTCAAGACACCCCGGTCAGCCATGCGTCAAGTAGTGGCAGTGCACATGTACGCCTACCATATCTGGATCCAGCTCCCCTTCTGCATCTTCCTCTTCGTCTTCGATCACGTTGCCCCGTGCCGCGCGTTCCTTTTCTTCTTCAGCTTTCAGATACTTTTCAAACGTCCCCATTCTGTTCCATCGCAGCGTTTCGAGCGATCCCATCCGGAGCGTGCCCTCGGGGTCGGACAGTTCGAGAGATCCGTTGGAGACAAAGACAAACGGCATGTTTCCAACGCCTTTGCGCCCTTGGATCTTCTTCGTATTGACCGTGATATGTATCTGTACCTCTGCATTGTGACACTATCGCCCGTCGGTCGTCCGCAGATCCGAGAAAAGCAAGGATCGCTCACATATAGGATACCCCTCGCGAGGTCGCCCCCCTTTGGCCACACCTGGGAGAGCGTAAAGTCCTCCTCCGCCTCCCACTTCCATTCTTCGCCCGTGTCGTCGTCGAGCCAGAGACTGTCTTCCGAGTCGTTTCCAGGATAGTGATACGGGTCGCGGACGGTGGACGCCTTGGCCCATGTCTGCGACTCCTTCATCTGGCCTGCAGCCCCCATCTTGATCTTGCGTTTGATCTCAAACAGATGCCCGGCCACGTCGACCTGTTTCCCCTTGCTGGGCTGTGCACTCGACGGACGGCGTCGCCGTAGATTATACATCTCGATGATCTCGTCTTCGACTGACGGATCAAAGATGTACTGAATCAGCTTGCGGAGATGCGCGAGGGTGTAGTTGAGCGGGACCTGGACGATGCGGTAGACGCCGTCTCGGTCGGTGTCTCGGCCGTTGACGCGGGGATGGACGAACTGGAATCGGAGAGGAAGGTGCTTTGAGAACGAGGTGGGGCGGGGCAGGGTCGTGCCTTGGGTGAGACGACGGATCCGTCCGAACGGGTTGGTGGGCGAGTCCGCGGGTATCTTCCAGTTGTATGCAGGGGTGCGGGGTGTGGTGAAGATGGAGGAGGTGGAGGGGATGGGGGACGAGGGAGGGAGCGGACTCGCGAGTTGGCGTCGCTTTGGACCGCGGGTGGGCGTGTACGGCGACTCAGTCCGGCGTCGTTTCGGGGCCATTCGATTCGAGCAGAACGTGAAAAAAGTCAAAGCGACGCTTCAACAACACCGTTACTATCATCACGTCACGATCACATGACAATCACATGATCGCGTAGCGCAATGCCTAACCCGCCTCTATTCGGTCCTCCCACGTCACGCATGGAAGCCTTGCGAACGCTTTGTTGTCACTGTTCGTCCGAGCTCAAACACCTGGCGTTTCGAAATATTTGCCTCCCAGTGCTTTCTGCTGCGGTCTTCGAGGTGCTGGTCATCTGAGAAAAGGAATATGAGGATAGAGCGACTTGGGTATCCCCAACATTGTTCACGTTGGTCGGTCGTAACGTGTCATTGCAAGGAGCGCCTAAGCTGAATTAGTGCACGTCGTGGCCCAGATCACGGACAACCAAAGTATCTCCCGATTCGAGTTCAAGTTGTTACTGCCAAGTATGGACCTCACCTCGTGACAGTCAGACCCAGACCGTCCTGGCCATTTCTCAGGACCTCAGCCTGTTCACTCACGCCGTCGGTATTAACGACCACTGGAAAAATACTCTTGGCAGAGGCTCATACGAGGAGGAGACGACATCGTTGTCTGGCTTCTTGTCGACCGTTATACGCATCTCGGGCTTGCTCTTTGGTAGGTGTTGCTCCTGCAATTTCACAAAGATCCCTCACTGCTGCCTTTTACACTTTGGGCCGCGATACCAGTGTAATCTCTGGCGCACTCGTCACCATCGGAAGCAGTCTCGGACCAAGTGAACCGTTGAATGGCCAAAAGTTGAGCCACTCGAGGAGACCTTAGGTTGGATTCCATATAACGCGCAACTCGCTTGGTTACAGGATTTTATCACTTCTGCGACAACCCTTGGGTGCTCTCCTCGGTGATCTTGCTGCGGGCGCCATGTCAGATTGGCCGGGCCACCGACCTGTTCTGGGTATTGCTGATACCATCTTCATCGGCGGTGCCATGGACGAGCTGTATCTCGTACCGTGTGGAGTTTGGTATGGCACACAAACTTATTTGCGTTTCGTGCCTCATACTTACCCAGATCGGAAGCCGTTTCCCGATCGAAATCGGTGTGGGTCTCGTATCGTGTACAGACTCCCTCAACACTCCAGAACTCTCTCCGATGCGGCTTCGAGATCGGATGCTTGTCCTCATCGTCGTCATGATCCCTATGGCAAACTTCAACTAGGTCTGATTACGTGCAGTTCCAGCTGGACTACAGCTCACGTTACTGGTGTTCCTCCCCGAATTCTGTGAGCATTTGATGTCCCACAGCGGCTCGTATACATTACGCTGACGACCCCCTCTGAAGAGAACCTATTCTAGTATGAAGAGGGTGCATGGATACTGTGTATAAAGTGCTTGCGCACGTGTACCCGACTGTGACCCCGGAACAAGGTAAAGTACATGGAGACCAAGTATAGAGCATTGCGTCGACCATTTTCGTTCTCCAGCTCAATGTCCTCCATGCGTTCGTTCGACAAAGCCTCGAGATCGCCAACTTGATCGCCTTTTTGGGAATGACTCAATTTGATGATCTGGGCTCCGGTCGGTCGTCGTGTGCCAGGTCGGTTTTTGAATCATGACTAGGTTTGTAGTGCAAGGCTTGCCGAACTCGCGTTCAGTATGCTTGTGTATTATCCTGCGCTGCCGTTCGAGGAGGTTGGATTTATTTACTTGACCGACGGCGGTTGGACTCGTCACTTCCGGGACAAATCCTCTCTTTACACTTGTTGCCCCCGAGTCCGTTTTTTTCGCCCGAAACCCGACGTGACGTCGTTTATACCTTTGTAGGCAGATAGACATCGTGGGTCGGAGACCGATCGTGCTGTTTGTTTTCTGCGTCTGGCATGGTTGAACCCACTGCATCACCACGGTGCTTCGACTCTGCCTCACATTTTACTTCTTCTAGACATGACCTTGGTCTGTTACTAAACCTTGAACCTTGCAAAGACTTGGTCCAGTAGATTCGTGATTGATCGATTTCAGTCAAAACCTGTATACTGGTAGAACCACACCGGTGGTCAAAAACATCCATTGTGCGAGACCGATCATTTCTTCGCCACAGGAGCGGATATCAGCAACCAAGTCGTCGTCGTATCTCTCGAACATGACCCGTCAGCTCGCCAGCTAAGCGCTCGTTCCTGCACTATCTCAACCACCGTAAATCGTTTCAACAACAGTGAAATCGCATCTCATCCAAAGAGCAGCTTGCGACGACCTTTTGTGCAAGGACATTCTGACAAACTCTATATGCCTTACCGGCTGGGGTGGACCATCATGATCCATGGCGCGGTTTGTGATTCATGCCCTCGACGGCTACGTGGGATATACAAGGTGAAATCCGCATGTTCAGCCCGTTCTCGGCGTGCTTGAACAGCATGCACGTGGACAAGAGTGCTAGGATACCTGCCATGCGTTGATCATCAGCGAAACATGTACCAGAGATGCATAGACACCATACTTGCCCGTTACTGACTACAGATACTGCAACAAGCAATGTCGCCTGCTCACCGTTTTCGACGTGCAACTACGCGACAAAGTCCGAGGGACAGGCGCGTGGTACTTTCATCGGACTCGCGACCACGTAGTATGATATGACTCCGCTATCGTCGTAGCTTACTGGTGGAACAAGAAAATGGTATTACTAACCAATATCAAAGAATCCTTTATCTTAAGTATTCGACTCAACCTGATAAATGAGGTTGACAGACTGGTATGTAACGAGCAGGTCAAAACGCAGTATAAATATTTATGAAGCGGAATCAACGAGTTTCTGCCACCCACGTTTCGGACCTGTCCTGTGCCGCTCTCCGTTCAACGACGCCTTCTTCATTTCTTGGGTGCAAATCATTCGAATTGCTTTGTGGCCTTTTCGGCTCCGTGAATCCCCACCGTGGTAGATGGGGGCATAGTCGTGCGGGTGATGGTTAGCAGGCTAGATCCCAGCCCGACCGCCAGTGTAGTTGGAAAGAGACATGAGCTGGATATTGACGTGTTTTAGATAGCGGCTCACTTTGGTCAATCATCAAAGCTCTTCATCGACGACTTGTTGGTGAGATATTGTCCATCAACAGTATAGCCTCTCCGCAAACGTGTACAGGTACGTTTGTTGTCTCGCGGAACTATGTTCAAATGGCTATCATGAAGGGTTCCGCTCCGATCGACACATGGCACTCACTTGTGTCGTTTGAACCCATCGCTCTCTAATCGCTCTCGTTGACGCCGCGGCATTCTGAAACGTCGATCGATACCAATGTCGGCCACCGAACGACGAAAGGGATCTGAGGAAGCAAAACAAAAGAGAACTTGAATCTTGGCATATGTGCAGCAGCAGTCGCAACTGCGATTGTCGAAACTAGCCGCACGATTGACAATAAACCGTATCGCGGTCAACTAAGGACCATGATCGGGTGAAGCCGGGTGTACAGGTCTTGTGAGATGATCGTGGAAACTATCGTACACAGCAAGTCGCATCGGCTCACCTTTCGCATCGTCCGCATCGTGCTTTGTCTCATCCTCCAAGCAACCACTTGCGCTCGTCCGCCTCTCAGCTTATTGCAACTCGATTTCGCAATGACAGGCTTCAAGGAGACATTCAGACGTCTTCGATCTCGCATCTCTAGAAGCATCTCTCTAGCGCCTTCCCACAGCTCCGACACCCCCACCACTCAACCGAGCGCCAGCTCTCGCTTTCGATTTGGCTCGCGGCGCAGTGGTGCTCGGGACACTACCGGCGTCTTACACACAGATGATGTCGCTGATAGGCCCACCGGTCTTGCGCCTCTCCAGCAGTCCGGTTCTACACAGCGCGACACGAGCGCTCAGCCTCCTCGATCGTACGATCCCACTGATGCCCCTTCCTCGACCGCCGCTAGTCCTGTACCTGCCCTGGAGCCCCACCCCCACCACACACAACCACCCAGCCCCACCACTCAGCTGGACATCATGTTGGGCTCGCAGGCAAGTCATGTTCAGGAGGCCGCCTTAGCCACTCCTGAGGCAACTGATGCTGATCTTGCGCCTGCCCAGGAGTCGGACGTTACACAGCCTCACATACTCGCAGATGACACGAGCGCTCAGCCCACTGGATCGCATGATCGCACTGATACCGCATACTCAATCGCCACTAGTCCTGTACCTACCGTGGGGTCCCACTCCCGCCACTCTCGTTCACGCAGCCCCATCACTCAGCAGGGCGTCGTGTTGGGCTCGCAGTCAAGTCATGTTGAGGAGGCCGCCTTAGCCACTCCTGAGGTTGTTGATGGAGCCATCAGCCATATACCTGCCCAAGAATCTGATTCCCTACTCTCCGCTCCTGATACTGAAGACCTTTCTATTCAAGCTCAGCCCAGTAATTCTGATGTTGATATGCCAGGTAGGCATGTTGTATTTTTGTGAGCACTCAAAACCTGATTGTCATGAAAGAGCCAAGGAGGACTGCCAATATTTCTCATATCATGCAAGACACTGACAAAAACCTCATGGAGAAATTTGGACAGTTTAGAATCCTTGTTATTGGCCGGGCAAATGCTGGAAAGACAACCATCCTGCAAAGGATCTGCAATTCTACAGAAGGCCCTGAGATCTATGATTATAGGGGGCATAAGGTAGTAGTGTTCATCAGGTTGTATTCAAGATACACTGATCTGATGGACATGTGCTCAGGTTGATCATCCAATTGAAGGTACAAGGGAGGTGAGGTGTTGGATATGTGTAATAAAGTCATGGTTTCACCTGCCATCTTCAGCGTGGACTGCATGATATCAACTATGAAATGGTTTTTAAGAGCAATCCCAAGTTTGTCTTCCATGACTCTCCTGGATTTGAGGCTGGAGGGGAAGAGGAAGTCCAAGAAATGAAAGACTTCCTTATGAGGCATTCTAACACTGCCAAGCTTAAAGATCAGATCCATGCTATATGGTGAGGAGAAATAGTTGTGCCCTAATTTTGTACTAATAGATATAGGTATTGTATACCTATGGATCAACTCCATCGTGCCATAACAGTTGCAGAGGAAACATTTTTTAATGGATGTGATACCAGAAATGGTGAGAATATCATTCTTGGGGTCATGTACTTGTGCTGATGATTATATCAATAGTGCCAGTTGTGGTGTTATTCACCAAATTTGATGCCATTCTGACACAGGCATTTCAACTTGAGTACATGTTGTTGCCTGATGATGAAAGACAGAAAAAACTACAAGATGCTGCCCAAGA
>JBBPLE010000214.1:7408-40301 GCA_038089675.1 Boletales sp. KT-2023b
TCTCATGGGCGCGATTATTTATCATACCTTCTTTCTCACGCCAGGCCGCAGCTTCTCCGATTATCATGCCTTGCTGTCTTTGGCGTTTCATTTTTCGTCGCCATTGCCACTTTCAAGTCATTCGCCTCCTTCTCTCCAACGAAACCTTTGGCGCTGTTCGTGGTATACCTCATTTGGCCAATCCTCTGCGTCGCAATCTACACGCTATCTCAGCTCATTCTCGTCTTTCGGACCTTGGATGATCGATGGCCACTTGGTGATATCTGCTTCGGTATCGGCTTTTACACTATCGCACAGGTTATTCTCTTTGCCTTCAGTGTCACGATATGTAGCGCTATCAAGCACTATCTCGACGGTCTATTTTTCTTCACGTTGTGCGTGCTTCTGAGCGTAATGATGGTGTACAAATATTGGGACAGCATTACCGTATGCCGGTTTTACCCTATCTCCCTGTCTCAGGATGCTTACCAGGGTTGCCCACAGCGCGAGGACCTGGAATTTTCGGTCGGATCCAAGGCTGCCGTTTGGGAAGTAAAAGATCCGCTTCTGACAGCTTCCGCCGGCGACTTTGATGAAGACACAACAAGCAATTACCATGGTGGCGGCACGGCGGCGAGCTTGGTGGGCGGCGTCAGTGGAACCCAGTATTACGGTAGCAAGGGCGGCTATCCACAGGGTGGTTACGCGCAACGGGGGTACCCACCCACTCCCGAGAGATATTAGGTGCAGGACACGGACTATTTTTGAACTCGATTTTGGACGGTAGTGCAAGAAGGACTTGGTGGCGATATTACGATATTTTTCCCATCTCATGGACGTTGGCCTGAGTTATTCCCTTGCATTATCGGGTTACATATGAGATACATAGATTCACAAGCGCTCACATCGACGTTGGTAACCACGTCTAGAGTCAGAGTGTTGACTTGTGTTGTTGTGCCTTGACTTGGTACCCACATACACCATGTCTTCCATAGGACCACAAATTCCAGAGCATCTTCTCCCTACCGTTCCTGCCAATGACGGTGCAGAGTCGGACGAGGATGACTATACACCCGCGCTTCCCCCCGAACTCACAGCGGCCCGTAAAACCGCTGGCCCATCGTCGTCAGGGCCATCAGCGTCCCCTCGAAGAGTGATCGGGCCCGCACTCCCGACCGACGACGCTCTCTCAGACACAGACTCGGATGACGACGTCGGCCCACAACCGCTGCCCGCAGACGTCAAAACACGCGAGGTCTCAGGCGTCGAAGAGTTTTTGGAGCGCGAGGCGCGTCGGCGGAAAAACGTCGAGGACGCGAAACAACCCAAGAAACTTGTCCGGGAAGAGTGGATGCTCGTCCCTCCGAAAGCAGGGGATCTCCTCGGCTGTCCGTCTTCCTTCTCCTCCTCCCCTCCTTGTACATGTGCCGATGTGCTGACGAGTCCGCGCAGCGCTCGACCCGACGAAGCTGCGGCCGAGGCAATTTGGACGTGGTGGTGCGGCGTCCGCGAGGGACGCGGACACGTCCCTGTGGACGGAGACCCCGGCCGAACGGCAACAACGCCTCGCGGACGAGGTCTCGGGTCGCAAACGACGTGCGGCGAACGCGGAACCGGCAGAGGACGCGGAAGATGCACGGAAACGGCGGCGAAGAGACGCGGAACTACGCAAGGGCGTAGACGAGCACACGGTACGTTGCACGGTGCTGCGTGCGTCGCTCGTGTTCGCTCACGTCGCCTCGTGTGTGTGATGTAGCGCAAGGTGCGGGGACCTGCGTTGGTGGAGGTGCACACGGAGCGTGAGGCAGAGCGGAAGAAGGACGCGGATGTTGAACCTCCCCCCGCTATCTGGGATCACTCGCGGGACATGTCTCTCGGCGGACGTCTTATGGATGACACACAGCGGCAGAAGCTGCTGCACGATGCCAAGAGCCTCGGAGATCGCTTTGGAGCAGGGAAAAGCGGCGGATTTCTGTAACGACGAACAGAAAAAAAAGGTTGACCGCCCACATCTATCAAACGATCGCTCTCCTGTCAAGTCGTGTCCCGCTGTCGTCGCCGGCCAGATTATTCCCCACTCATATAAGCTCTGCTGCGCAAAACAATCCCATTTGCGACGCAGTCATGCGATACTTACGACGGCGCTATGCGACTACTACAACCTATCAAAAGCCCGTATGTTCCGGCGTTACAGACATTTATGTCAGCCGCAGGTTCACGGCCAGATTGCACGAGTGGCCTTTTTATTTTATGATCGTGTCAAGTGGGATCTAATACTTTCGCTCCACTGTCGGCCTTTGTCGGTCCATCACATTTCCCCATGAAAATTTGGGTTTAGCTCCAGACACCAGTCCGACGTGGCGACGGAACAGACACGTGTTAAATCTTGTCGTTCTAGCGAGAAAAGGAAAGGTATAGATCAACAAGAACTGCTGCGCTGTCGTCAGGGGAAGCGAAAACATGGAGCTTAAATTTTTTGCATTCACTTCGGGAGATGTAGCGTACGTCGGCAACACGACAAGCAAGGAACCGGAAGTGCGAAAGTTCACAAACAAACGCGATATAGATATATCCCAAACAGACGACGGTTAGTTTGTCCGGAGCTGGAAGCGTTGTCAATCCTGACAGTACTCTGAGTGACCGTGTCTTTGTCCAGACGGACTGTTCGAGACTCCGACGGAGGTATGGTCTGTGGTGACGTGGTGATAACACGCTTTTTTTTTGTGTCTCGTCTGTCGAACGATATCGTTTTCTGCGAAGACCGACGTAGGCACTGACAGGTGATGGGACACCGACAAAATATACGGGAGGCGTGGCTAGGGGTGCCTCGCTCGATGGCAGCCGGACGGTGGCGTCACGGTTGGTAGCGTTTGCCAAGCTGTAGGTGCATGCCAGACCGCGGTGTTGTCTCCGGCGGTTTTTGGCATCCAGATAGTCATCGTCCGCCGAGTGGGTTGACCGTGATGGTGTCCAGTCGGGGCACGTGACCACCTGGATGTAGGGTCTGGTGGCGTATCTCGTTCCAGGTTGACGAGGTTACATGATTGCTTCGAGACTTGTCGGTTTGAGTGCAATTTGCTGGTACCTCGTCCAAATTACAAGGTCAGTGTCAGTACCTGGTGAGCGGACAATTGGACTGCCAGACGTTTAAACTTGAAACGTGGGTGGGCACTCACACGCACATGACGTCAGACACCATCGAATGGAATCAAATAAAATAAAATAAGAGTAAAACAAAAATAAGAAAAGACGCCTCCAGTGTAAGTCACATTATGCAGCTGTCAATGATGGATAGCAGGCATTACTAGGTCACAAATCAGAGTCAGCACAACCGCAGTATTACTTGTGTGGCAGATTACGCACGCGCACGACACCCAAAATTTCCACGCAGACGAATTGGTAAAACATTGCAACAAAAATAAAGGATTAGGTAGAATAGTCTACGGCTTCAGGGGCACCGTTGAATGACAGGTGGTAAAAGGGAGACGACACACACTAGCGTGAACGTGGACACAACGTAGACGCCAAAATCCACCTCAAGGCAACGGCTCTCGACTGCTCGAGAGCTTGTTCAGATGGATGTAGACATCTGTCCCAAACCTATCCATGGAGATGAGGCGTAGATCGCCGCCAAAGTATCTAGCATACTAGACACGCCCGGAAAGAAGCCGTGACGTTAGCAAGAGGTGGGAACCCGACGACGGGAATAGAGAACAAACCAATCGAGAAAGCGGGAGACCATACCCGAAACCTGCCATCGGCGCTTGAAAGTCGCTGGCATGGAAGTCTTGATCGATGCTCTGGCCCGCCATAGTCGTGTACATGTAAGTCCAGATGAGCGGGATAGCACTCCTCGGAATGCCGCCGCCCTCGTCAGAGATCTTGATCGTGATGTCTTCCCGCCCTTCGACGACAATGACTTTGATATGTGGATATCCACCGCCCTTTCCATTAGAGGATTCCTTGGCAACGCGTTCCTCGTAATCAGCACCGAATCTCTCCACCACAGCTCTCAACGAGTTCTTGAGCAGCTCGAATACGATATGGGAAAGATGTCCGGGCACATATGGAAATGTTAAATCGGCGGGACAAATGAGCTGGACGGGCGGTCCGCGGAACATTGCGTAGTGTTCCTCGCAGACGAATCGAGCGTTCTCGATAGCTTCTTGGAGGATGTCGTGCACATTCTGTTACGTCACATAGCGCAAAGGGAAGCAGGAGATACGAATGAGGCAAAGGGCCAAGACGACGAAAGTAAGAACGCACTGCATGTGTGCAAATAATGCCTACATAATCCTTGTGTGGCTGTTGGGTGTTCAGTGCTACATCTTGAGGCAAATCATCAACATTCCTGAATTCTGAGAAAAGAACCGCTCACGTTGTCCAATCAAGAATCGTATGCCGATTCGCGACATATAGAACCTATCCAACCATGCCTGTACATCATCTCCGCCATGGCCATACCCGGACAGACCAAGCCCCATGCCGAGCTTAATTCCCTTTGTCCTTTGCCATTCCAAGACGCCCTGTGCGACGGTGGTCACCGTTGGATCGTGTCTACGTTTGATGGCTTCCAGAGTCTTGGTGAATCTGACGTTGTAATCGTGGACTTCGGGTGGATAAATCTGAGAGGGCGCTTGTGTGTAGTAACTGCTCGTATGACGTATACGGTAAACGAGAAAGGCGTACGGAGAGTATAAACTGACCTTCGTTCCACGGGAACACGTAACTTGTTGACGTTGCTATTTCGGAATTCGACCACGCCATTGGCGTTGTCGCTGTATGAACCACACGCCTCTTCATAATAAGTCGTACCGCTGGCAGCGCCATGGCCATCGAGGTAGGACGTGGGGAGGGATGGGTTTGGTACACTCTCAGGAAGGTGGTGTTTTTTGTCTTTCTTGTCGAAACGGGAAAATAATGATTGACGTTCAGCAGGGGACAAAGACAGAGGAGGAAAAGAGATCAATTCCTAAAAGGTAAGATGCTGTTAGTGGAATGCTCGTCCGCACAACAATTAGTCGGGTTTTGACAAGGTTCAAATGGGACACGTCGACGACCTACCTCGAAACTCTGCGCATACCAGTTTTTCACTTTTCGTATAGAATGCATCTCACTCAGATTATGTGGGAGTTCATCTAGCTCTTTAACGCGGTGAGCGAGGCGAACTGGCAGTTCCTCTATAGTGGTCACGTGACAAATGCCAATGGACAGCGTAAGTACGTGTCGATGGGGAGGAACCTCATGGCTAACTCACCGGCTAGAAATTGGCTGGCCCTAAAAAGTGTGCCTTGGCTAGGATGCTGCCCAAAGCGGACCATTTGTTGGAGAGAGACTGATATACGAAATTCTGTGAGCAAGAGGGACGGAACTGGTCTATGGAAAGCGAAAAGGGGTCTAGATCGATGTGCTCCAAAACCTCTCCGATCCAAGGGAGAATAGCGGGCTTGAAAGGCTGGTGGCAGACTCGATGACCCCAGGTCTGCAGAACACAAGCACGAAATACGGTGCTCTGGATGGAACGATACAAATGAAGTTACAAACAGAGCGACTGACCTCCGGTTTGCGGGAATGAGGCGAAATGATGTATCTTGTCCCATAGCGCAGGCGAGATGCGGAATGCGGCGCTCATGACGAGAAGGAATATCGCCCATGCGTTGGGTCGGCAGGAGAGTTATAGTATGTACATAATAATCACATGATTACCCGCACATCATGATCGAACCCATCCTTGCTGGTCCAGCGCGCACCGCTCTCCTCTCCCTCCAACCAGACGACCTCACATTCTTACAGAGTCTACCCAAGGCGGAATTGCACGCTCATTTGCATGGTTCCATACCCCTCCAGACGCTCCAGCGTCTTGCAGCCAACTTTAGTCCATCCCCAGACATCGAGGCGGGCGTCGCCGCGATCATCGACCGACTTCGCGCCGGTGTCACTCTGTCCGAAATCTCAGACTTTTTTACCCTCTTTCCTGCCATCTACGCCCTTATCGCCACCCCACCCGCGCTCGCTGAAGCGACCCGAGATGTCTTGGCATCCTTCCTGCTCGAACAACCCCCGCCTGTTGGTTTTTCTTACCGACCTGCAGCAGAATGCAGCTACATCGAGCTGCGCTCGACCCCGCGGAAGACGCCACACATGACCAGAGAACAGTATCTCCTCACCGTACTCCATGAAATCCGCGCCTTTGCGGACCGTGCTGCGCTCATCGTGTCTGTCGATCGTCGAATGTCCGAATCGGATGTCGAGGAGTGTGTCGACCTCGCCATCAAATTATATAAACAGGGAGAGCCTGTCGTTGGCCTTGATCTGTGTGGCGATCCGCTCCAGGGTGACGTCGAGATATTCGGGAAACATTTTGAACGTGCGCAAGCGGTTGGACTATCGTTGACCGTCCACATCGCAGAGACGAAGCCGGCCGGGCACGCGATCGAATCGTTCGTCCTCCTCTCTTGGCATCCAGACAGATTAGGTCATGCAACCTTCCTTGAAGATCCCCAGCGAGAAATATTCTTGGCCGACATACCACCACCTCATATTGACATTCCTCAGATACCTCCTCCTGATGGCCAAGTACCTGAGGCAATACCCCATCATCATAGGATATTCTATGCATTATGGAGGAAGCACCTACTTCTCCTTTCCAGCAAGTACCAGCAAGCAGGCTTTGACATGCATTCCTCGAATGACGCCGAGCTGCACGCGGCACAGGAGGTTGAGAGAGAGATACAAGCACTCAGGGGATTGTCGGGTGGTCAATATAAACCATGCATCGAGATATGCCTCACCTCAAACTTGCTGTGAGTCATACAAATATACTTTGTGACGACAGAATCAGACGTGGCTCCCACAGGAGCAAGACCGTGTCGACATTGGAAGCACATCACATAAGCCATTACCTCGTGAACAACCACCCGATTGTGATATGTGTACGCGTGCTGCCCTGTGACCTTCACCGAGGCTGAGGATATTCATAGACGGACGATACCCTTCCGTTCAGGACAACTCTGCTCGCAGAGTATGCACTTCTCTTGGCCAAGCCGCCGCATGGATTAGGCCTTAGCCGTCGCGAAGTTGAAAAAATCGCAGAGATGGGCATGAATGCACGATTCATGAGTGGAATTCAGGCATAGCCAACCCAGGGCATTTTACTGAGCATCCTTGGCGATACCACCTTTCCTCACAGAGAAGATCATGTACGATATGGATTGAAAATTGAATCCACGGCAATGTACCACCTACTTAATAAAATTTAACAGCTGTACAACATGGGAAACTACACCGTACAACCATCAAGTCATTGTCCACGATAGGTGAAGCATGCGTGAAACCTATTTTACGTAGACTGTGTCGTCCAATTCATGAAGTAAACAGTCGTTAACCTCAAATACCACGTCCGCCGGTCACTTCAAGGGTGTGGCCGCTCACATACGATGCCAGTGGTGATGCAAGGCTGAAATCGCTTGCCTCAGATCACGTTCATCCGGATTAATTCCGGGACACTCACAAGAGCATTGCCGCAGCGGCTTCGTCGGGCGAACCCCCCCTGCGGAGTGGGATATCTTCGTATGCACTCACACTTTGCGCTCTAGGTGCGCCCGGAATACCAAGCGCGACCTTTTTGCCCTCAATTTCGATCGTCGCTCCCTCTTCTTTAGACGCTGTCAACCTACCTCGGCCAAGTCAGTGTTGTCCATCCTCGGGAGATGCGTCATGGAAACCAAACCTCGTGTGGACAAGGCCGTACGCAACAGTGTTGGCGCGTACACCAAATGGGCCCCACTCTTTCGCGATCGTCTTGGTGAGCCCAACCACGGCGGCCTTGGCGGCGGCATAGTTTGCCTGACCAACGTTGCCATGAAGACCGGTGGTGGAGGAAACGTTGATGATGGAGCGATTTGCCGGCGTACCGCTCTGCGAGCCAGGGTCAGTAGCGCGTCACGCCGGCGATGTGTGTCAGTCGAGCTAACCTTGATCCGGAAATACGGTGCGGCGGCTCTTACAAGACGGAAGGGGGCTCGTACGTGAATCTTCATGATAACGTCGTAAGCGTCGTCTGGCATGGTGTGAAGCATCTTGTCGTATGTAAAGCCGGCTGAAGAAGAGGGCCGTCATGAGTACCTCCCATCGTGCACTTGATGCAAGTCATACCGTTATTGACGATATGATTTATTTGGCCGAAAGCCCTAAGAGAAAGGCATGGATAAAAACATCCGAACATGTGTCGTTGGAAGGCATCACTTACTTGACGGTGGCCTCCACGATCCGCTGAGGGAAGTCGTCCGCACCGACGTCACCTGCGACGACGATAGCCTCTCCGCCCGCTGCTCTGATCTCCTCCACGACCGCGCCAGCCTTCTTTGCATCGATACTAGCAAAAAGTCAGTCACGACGTGCGATACGGTCCGCAAGCCCGGAGCTCACTCGCTCACGACGACCTTGGCGCCCTCCTTAGCAAAGAGCAGCGCCGCACACTTCCCTATGCCCTATTTTGGCGGGGAAAAAAAACGGCGTTGGACTCTAGCCTCAACCTGGCGTAGACCAACGCACCTGTCCGGCACCTAGAACATAACGTTGTTGGGGTGGGTTGCCGGTGGGAACTGTGGAAGAGCGAACGCACCGGTGATGATGGCGACTTCGCCAGCCAAGAGGCCACGGCCATGTGCGTTGCTGATATGTCCCGAGACTTGTGCGAGACGACTGGCCATCGGTGAATGTCAAAGTTGGTAGGTATCCGGACTCGGGGCGGTTCGGGTATTTGTAATAATCTGGACTCATTTCAGATTATTCAATCACGGTACACGCTTTCCTCCGACTTTCAGCTGTCCCTTGGGGATATGCAAGATCAGTGAATCACCGACACCCTCACGGTTTTTCCATATTCCACCGTATCACCCATCGGGGCCGCCCTGTCCCGAATCCCGTCGCGATGCCAGCGAAACGGGTTTCGGACGCACAAACCACACCGTCAGTTTCGGGCCCTTGAC
This sequence comes from Boletales sp. KT-2023b, assembly GCA_038089675.1. NCBI lineage: Eukaryota > Fungi > Basidiomycota > Agaricomycetes > Boletales > Boletales sp. KT-2023b. The sequence goes on from JBBPLE010000214.1 coordinate 16,378, forward strand.
AGACAAGGCAAGATCTTGTGTGATGCGAAGGGAGAAGGACCATATCGACGAATATGAATCGCGCGGTTGGCAACGTGTTGGTGCACACACACCCCGTCCACATCGAGATCTGAGGTTGTCGATCGTGTCCAAAACCGATGAGCACGACAAGGTGAAATTTGGCCCTCGCAGCCAACGTTCTTCCGTTTCATCCTGGCGGAGACTCTGAACGCCCTATCGCTCTCGTTCGCCTGCCTTTATGTGCGTAACCTCCTGTCGGAAAATGTGTGCCTAAAAAACGACACGTCGTGCGCCAAGTCACTGGGACGTCACACATGATTTAATAGCAGTGAGCAAGATAGAGCGTCCTCTCAATGCACTATGCGCAGGTATCAACCTCTATTGCTAACCACAACGCCCTCACCGTCGTCGTCGTCACCGTCCCCCGCCGCCACCCGTCCAGCCAGATCCAACCCTTCGACCGCGTTCTGTCTGTCGCCCAGATGCCAATCCCGCATACAGAGCGCACACAACACGGGCAAGACGCTCAACCCGATCGCGCACCAAATCATGACCTTCATCGTCTCGTCGTACGCTGCACGCACGGTCAGTCGTACGCGCGCGCACGTGTGGCCGACGCACCTTGAATCACGCCCTCGCGCACGGGATCCCCCCGCGGCAAGGCCGTGACGGACGTGATGCTGCCGTACAGGTCGGCGCGTTCGGCGTCCGTCAGCCACGGGAGGTATCTCGCCAGGTTTCCCGGCATGAGGTTCGACCAGATCGCGCCCGCTGTGCCATCGCGTCAACGAGGGGCACTTTGACTGGCGAGACACGTACCGCATGCGTTGCCCACGGCACCGCCGATCTCCGTGATGAGCAGGACGACGGCGGTGGTGATAGCCACGTCGGCGTGGGGTACCGAGGCTTGCGCGCCGACTTGTGAGGCGACTGCTGCCAGCCCACCGCCAAAACCTTGGAGAATCTGGGTGAAGACGAGCTCGACGTCGGATCCGTTGGCGCCTCGGGAACGGATCATCATAGCAACGCCGCTGCGCGCGGATGTGAGTGCGGTGCGACGCAGAGGTGCAATGGTAAAACGTACGCGAGGCGGACGATGAGGCCAAACACCAAGACGTGCTAGAGGTATGTAAATAAAACTTGAGCATGACATAGGAGACGGCAAAAATCGATGCACTTTGAACCGACGCATGAATTTCATGCTAACACCCGCCAAAATGCCAAAGAGTGTGAGAGCTATGGATTGCGTTTGCATAAAGTATGTAGCATTGATGAGCGACCTGGGATAGAATTTAGTTTTCGGAAATTCGGGGTTGAGGTGAAAAAAAACTTGCCATGTTTTCACGACCAGTACAAATGAATACAGATATGTAAACGTGAGATAAAAAGATATCTGGGCTGGATTGTGAGGACGAACGGTGGCCACCAAAAGAAACCTACGAAATCAAAGAAACCGATCAGCGACGCAAAGATCACGCTCCTGTTCTTTAGAAACCGCGGAGCGATGACAGGCCGGGTCGCAACGCGGAGATCCCAGTATGCAAACGCACACAAAACTACGACTCCGATGGCAAGCAGAGAAGGCACAAACGCTATGCCGGATTAGACACGTCACCCACGCAAAAAAAGCCAGAGATTACCGTTTTTCCACTGGTCCTTTACCGTCTGGCTCAGGGTGAGCGGAAGGAGAATAAACGATACTGCGGCGCCGAGGAGCACGAGGCCGACAAGGTCGAGTTGGACGGCCGTCCGTCGTAAGCTTTGTAGAAAGGTATCATAGGTGGAAGTCTCATGGTTGACGCCGTCCCAGGACTCTTCCACAGGAGGGTTACCTTGCTCCAAAAGTCCAAGCTTTTTCGTCTTGTGCTCTGCCCACAAAAGGGTGATGATCAGCGGGCAAAGCGACATCGGAACGAGTATTGCAAACATGCCATCTAACAGGAGTGAGCGCTCCACGAACTTCGTGATCCAGGTAGTGAACAGACTTACACCCCCATCTCCACCCCAGGTGTTCGATGACGGCGGTTGAAATATTGGCACCGATGAACGCATTGACCAGGAAAGGAGCCGAAACGAGAGAGGATACCAGCCCTCGCCATTCGAGTGTCGTTATATCGGCAATAATGATCTGAGTGAGGATCTGTAACCCGCTGCAGGGGCGGTTGTAGTTTGGTCTGTAAACCCGAAAAGCAAGTGGTCGCGTACGTGTAACCACTGTGAAAGGAAAGGATGAGCGGTACGTTGAAACCATGGAAAGAAAGCAAGGTACATTGCATATAGGATGATTCCGCCCGCTATGGTGCCTACGTCTGGCGCGGAAGCGATCACGGTATATCCTTCACGACATGGTTTGACCTTTATACACGCACGAGACGCTAGAGGCACCCACCGAGAACATAGAAGAACACTGGGCGACACAGTCAAGAATAACCATGAAATTTGTAGGTGGGTACTCACAGACGCCCACATAAGCGGTGCCTCGCGAAGAGACGTCGGCGACTTTGGCTATCACTGGTTTGCCTACGGCCACTATGGCCACATAACGTCATTCAAGACGAGGGATCGTCAACTCGAGGCAGACCCACCGATGAGGGACTGTGCCACAGAAATCGAACCCAAGAGGCTGTGTTCTCCGAAGCTGGACGTCGCAAAGGTGAGGTATGCAGGAGTAGTGGATGCGTCGAGAGAGTAGATGTACGATGCAAGACCGAGGCTAGATGCGACAAGACGTGTTAGAGAATTGCGCTCGAGAAGGAGCTTCTGGGGGCGCACCCTACGAAGAGACACAAGCGGGAGTACCGGCCATATATACGCAAAGTGGCCTGGACTTTTTTGACTCCAACGTGGGCGTCCTCTCCTCTGCCTATAGGGAGAGCGCGGAAACGAGCAGTGCGGTCATCAGCGAGTGGGCGGTCATGGGCGTCTTCGCCTGCTTTTTCGGAGGAACCCATCAAAAGAAATGAAAAACACGGAACGTAGCATTAATACCTGTAGGATCTGTTGGAAGGGGATCATATTGTGCACGCATTTGCCAAAATGGAGACGGTGTTGCTAGCAAACGGTTATCTGATTAGTCTGGTGATCAGATGCCTTCCCACAGAATGAAGGCTTGCTATATCTAGTATTGAAGGTCACTGCTGTGGATATTCGACCCCAACTATGTACTTAGTAAATTGCCCAGGAAGAGCACAGCAAAAGGTGTGGTGACACCGCTATGGAGATATCTCCTCGTCACTCCATACGGCATCTTCTTCGTCCGATGGTAAACCGCAATTCCCATTCCCCGAAGCAGATACCTCCATGATGATGTGTCGCCTGACGAACGGTGAGAAACCGTCCGAAACGCAAGCCCGCACGATTTACCTCGAAAGGAGCTCTTCCACGCCAGCCCTCCCAGCTTCCCAGTCCACCCGAACCCAGTTGTGTACGAGTTCGCCGTCGCGGTATACGAGCAACGTGGGCAGCATGTCCGTGTCCACGTCCTCCTCCTCCTCTTCCTCGTCGTAGTACGGCGTCTGTTCTTCTTCGCCATCGTCGTAGGGATCGCTCTCGTCGTCTACGAATCTACCCGGCATGGCTTTTATCGACGTGTACGCCCTCGTCCGTGTTGTCCCTTTCGACGCGAACCCCAGGGCAGCCGCGCGCGCCCTCAAAAACTTGGTCTGAGGGTACAATCGCGCAAGTCGCGACAGCGTATCGTCCAAATCATAGCACCTGTCCAGCGACTTGCAAGCGCATCAGCCAGCCGTACGCCGGTCCGAAAACACTCACCGATTCGTAGAGATGGATAACGACCCACACCCCACGCGCCTCGCACTCCACCGCGGCGACGAACCCAGACCGCCCTACCTCCCTCAAATGCCCGAATGGACCCTCCTTGGGACGTCCCAAGACGTCCCTCCGCACACGCTGCACGCGGTCTTCCTCCTCCCATTCGTCTAGTTTCTCCCGCTCTTCTTCCAAAAACGTTTTGCCGCCGAGGTTTCCGCGCTCCATACGCTTCCTCAGCGCCTCCATCTCCCGCTCTCTCTTGGCAGCTTGTATCGAGTGCGCCTCATGCTGGTCCCGGATGACGCCTTTGACACCCGTCCTACCGGGACCCATGCCTATCGACTGGTGTACCGGGACATCTGAACCATTCTGATGTTTTTCATCGCCCGGGTCGAACGAGTTGACGGATCCGAAGGAGGGCGTGGGTGAAGGTGCACGTTCGGGTGAATGGGGTCCTGAACCGGATCCAAAGAGCTTTCCCGAAAGGACGAGGTGTTCGATGTCTGCATCCTGGTCGACGCGTGGTCAGCATACCACGATCCTGTAAAGACCAGCGCGACGTACCATACTATGGGTCGTATGCGTACAAGTCTGAGGGCATGCTGTGCTTATCAAACGGTTCCAGAAAAGGTTGTACAACGTTATTTACATAAAGGGTATGACAGTACGTTCGACAGAGGAACGGTATCACCTAGAAAAGTAACAAGGTGTGTGTGCTAGGATCAAATGTCCAGCTCCTTCTCTGGGGATGTAATGCCCTCCGAAAGAAAGAGGTCATAAGGTGATATCCAAATGTTGACCTGAATAGCGGAACCTGCGTTCGACCGCAGACGTCGTAAAAAAAGGACGAAAGATGACGAAACAAAAGGAGTGAACTCCAAGGGTGGAGTACCAGGGGTAATGACCGTTGATGAACCAAAAAAAAAAAAAAGTGTGAACGAAAGATGCATATGGCGAATGGCTACAGTGGTTGCGAGCGGCGATATACACTGAAGGATGCAGAAAGCTCAAATTGGTTATGCATAATGATTTATACGAATCCTCGAAGGAAAGGAAGGAGATGACGGCAGGTCCGCAGTAGATGGGAGAAATGAAGGCGGGGCTTCATATCTCCGCGAGCCCAGCACGCTTGAGATCTCGAGACGTGATATTAACTCCACGGAAGTCTTCCAGCCAGACTTGTCGCTCTCCGCAGCGCGCAAGTATTTTGGACCAGAATTTCAAAATCCTCGTCTCCGGGCGAAGACCAGCGCGCATCGAGTGGGAAGCGCGGCTAAGATCGCGTATGTAACGCAAAGCAGGAAAGGCGTCGTTGAACAAGAGAGATGAGATTTGTTCCACGAGTGGGAAAAATGCAGCATCGCCTTCGACGTCGGATGGGAAGGAGAGGGCGTCGTCGAGGAGACGTTTGTCTATATCGCGAATGCCAATGAATTGCAAATGAGGATGGGCGGGAAGCAAGACGTGTGGTGCAATCCAGTCGGGGTTTCTCCAATTCCACTCTGCATCGGCGGAGCAGATGAACTCCTTCAAGTTGGGGCACCATTCCGCAAGTGGAATTTGTTGAACGGGACGGGGGTTCAAGGTGAGATGATGTTCGACAACGAGGGAAGAAGAGTGGCCGAGTTCGAGTTGGTGAATTTTTTTACCGTGAGCAGCAAAGAAGAGGGCAAAGCCTCGGCCAGCGTAGCCGAAATCAGAGGATACGACGGACACGTTGAGGAGACTGGGCATTTCCCACCTTGCAATGACGGCAAACGTGGTGTTATCCAGGGTAAGCTTCAGGGATTTCAAAACGGGAAGAGAAACGAGTGGCGCTTTTGCGAATCTCTGACCAGAAATGGGAGGGACGCTGGACGAGGACAGCTCGAGATACTCTAATTTTGCAGCGGTCTGTTTGAGGGTGATGGATATGTGATACGGAAACGGCTCGTCGGTGTAGTTTGTGAGGGAGAGCTTCCTTAGTTTGCTATGGGGGCTGGCGAGTGCGGAGACCATCTGCTCTGGGGAGCAGCGAACGTCGTTGAACTCCTGGTAACGAGTAGAGCGAACGGCGTGGTGGTCGGAAAAGACGACGAGATGTGGAGCATAGTCGAGAATAGTGCGGATATCGTCTGTCGCGCAGCGCTTCAAAGCTGGGGTTTCCATGTGTAGTCGACGAATCCAGCGGCCACTTGAGGGCTTGCCGTCGATGAACTGGGTGAGTAGAGTCCAAGCGAGGGCCTTGGCTTGACTGGCCCTGCTTATCCAGATGAACTCGTAGAGATACTCTTGAACGTATTTGTTCCAGGCCTTGCTGACCAAGGCCAGGTCGCGTTTTACGGCCATGACAGCATGGTATTCTCGAATACTGCAAGGTGTTTCCAGGAAAGAGAGACCGAGGGAGATGTCGAGCGGATCTGAGGACATGGCGGCGGCTTCGCGAAGGACCAAGGACCAGATTTCTGGGGGAAGATAGGGGAGGTCGTGTGCGGGGGTATGATGATAAAGTGTCGCTGGGGGAACCGGAACGCGAGAACGCCTGTGAAGGGTTGTCAGCGGAGGACTTGAAACAAATCGAACCGAAGCGAGAGGGCGCAGAGATCGGACTTACTTGAATCGCAGCTTGGTAGAGAGGGCGTCGAAAAAGGACCTGACCCATTCAAACGCACGACGGGTCGGATTGGGCTGCATCGCTGGGGGGGAAAAGAGAGAAAAAGAGAGAAATGTCAGGGGGAAATAAAGAAAGAAGAAGAAAGAAGAAGAAGAAAAATAAAAAGAGACGGGCAAGTCGGGAATGAACTAGCGAGAACGAACGAAATGTTGGCGTAACGTTTCATCTTCTCACGAATTTCGACAAGTTCGAGGAGGTACAAATGATATCACGGTAAATCTGCACATTTCAAGTTAATCCGCCGTATTTCTTTGTGAATCACATCGTAAGTAACTTTGCCGCGCTCGCCACGTTTTTTTTTGTAAATCGTGCCAGACTTCACTGCGCTCACCGCATTTTCTGTGATCTTGATCTTGCCGCGCTTATGTGAATCATGCCGCACTTTGAAAGAAAAACAACTTGGATATTGGATATATGTACATAAAATCCAAGTGCTAGGTGTAGTTGGCTCGAACGGTGAGAGGGCGAGAGCCAAACGCCAGGAGGGGCGGGACACTAACAGATAAATGGGAGCACCAGGATCGAGAGGGCAGCGCATTGCTCTCATCCTCGTCGTGTGGTGGTGATGGTAGCGGTGCGGTGGGCGAGCTGTCGTGGCGTCCCTCGCTCCTCCTCATCGTGGTGGTATGGTAGGCGGGCTGTAGTGGCATCCTTGTTGTAGCTGCTGCAGCACTTTTGGCACCCTCGCTCTCGCCATCGTGATGCTGTGGTGGGAAGGCTACCGTGGCACCTCTGCCTTGTCCTTGTCCTCACCCTCGAGCACCCGGCCATCATGTCGCCTCGTCACCCTCATGGTAGTAGCGCGGTGGGCGGGCTGTCGCAACCCTCCTCCTGGTTGGCGTACTGTCACAGCCCACGATGAGTACCAGTGTGCCGTGGACCAAAGTGGTGACACCCTCGCCGCCTTGGTTGTCGTCGTTGCGCACTGTCATCCTCGCGGCATCACCGTCAGGGTCGTGATGGTGTGGTGGGCGGGCTGCCTCGATGGTGTGTGAATGGTCACCCTTGCTGTGCTCATGGTGGTGGACCAATAGTGTGGTTGGCAGGCTGTCGCAACCCTTCTCCTCCTCGTTGTGTTGCCAGTGGTCGCATCCAGGAGTGTAAGTACGATCCACCGTGCGGCGTTGGATGCTGGGTTGTCGGGACAGTGGAGTGCGAAATTCCGCACAAGTCACGCTTCTGTGACATATGACAAATTTAATATATACGGGACTGCGCAAACTTTTTTTTAAACCATCTTTGTCAACTCAATATTACATAACGCTTTCTGCTTCTTCTCCCGCTGTCCTTGCAGACAGCGACGCGTCTTGCGGATGTAAGTAACTTTGTTTCGTTTCTAGGTTTTTTCGGAAGCCGATATAGGACAGGCTTGTGGACAAGGCACCGTGTCATGTACCGTGTCTCATTGGTGATGCTCATCTTTCAAGTTCCACCACCGATTACTGTTATGATGATTAATAATTACAGTAGTGTGTATAATTCAAGTTTGGTTTTTTTTGCTTAATAATTGAATGAAAGTATGAAAGTAAGGAGTCGGGGACTGGCGGCCTCTGTGCGCCGCTACGATATACAACTGTAGGTGTAATTACCTGTGTCACCAGGCCGGAAAAATGCAGTGCGATCCACGGAAAAGCGCGGTGAATGTGGCGAGGTCACGGCGCAGTAAATGTGGAGAACGTTTACTGTCACAATAAGGGCCACCGCGACGATACCTGTGCAATGCATTGTATTTAGCTAATCTTTGCAGGTGCACGCCGGTCATTGCCATCTGGTACTTCTTGGCAACGTTCGTACTAATCGCCGTCTTTTCTCCTCTGATGGTTGTCCTACAAGTTCCGTCTCACCGCCCTACTTTGGTAGCTCCTTGATTAGCTGGCCGGTCGATTAACTTTCTCCAGCGTAATCCAATACAGCGAAATCCTTTCCGATGCAGTGTCCTGACACATCTTCGTCTCTTCTCACCGTTTTAAACGGATTCGCCCCCCACTCGAGCGCCCCCTCATTTTTTTTCTTTTCTTTCATTCACCCACCATGTTTGAACGCATTCCTGACCTGCCTTTTCCAGTAAAGGCCCTTGCCACTCTAGCTGCCCTCGTACTTGCTGGCAGTGCCGTTCGCGCGAGCTTGAACCGCAACCGCCGCCTTCTCTTGCCACCCGGCCCTCCTGGACACTGGCTGTTCGGGAATGCGCTCCCCAGAGTCAAGTACGTACACCCGTCATGCCCCCTGCCCTAGCTAAACTAACCGGCAAACCACAGTCAATCCCAACAGTTTGCCGAGTGGATCAACCAATATGGTTCCATCATCTCGCTCCGCGTTGGTCCTAGGATCATGATCATCATCGGGAGGTACAAGGTGAGGCTCGACGTTCCTCCAACCTTGCGCATTCTCACCTTCATAGGAATCCGTTGACATCATGGAAAAAGAGGGCGGCCAGCTCGCAGACCGTCCTCGGGCAGTTGCGGCCGGCGAAATCTTGTCACGCGGTCTTCGCATGATTCTCGCCCCTGCCGGCGAACAGTTTCGAAGGCTTCGGAGGTGAATCTTACGCCCGTTGTAATACTTCCTGGGGGCATGAGTAATCAATTTGATTTTCCCTCATTCAGGGCTGCCCACACTCACCTCCAGGCCAAGGCTGTCGAGTCCTACGGTCCAATTCAGATGCAGGCTGCCCGGGACGTCGTCCTTGACTTGCTCAACGATCCCAAGCAGCACCAAGCCCACCTCAACCGATACGCTGCTTCCGTCATTCTACGCATTACCTATGGAAAGTCCACCCCTACAGAAACCAATGCTCCCGAGATCGTCATCATCCACAAAATGTTGGGGCGTTTCCAGACCCTGATGCGCCCGGGCGCGATGCTCGTTGAAAAGTACCCAATCTTGAGATATCTTCCTTTCTATACCAGCCACATCGAGACTTGGCGCCAAGAGGAGTCCAAACTCTTCCATGATCAGTTGAACCGTGTGTCCGCACAGCTGGTAACATCCACTTTACTCCACACACTCTGTCGTCCATTGACTCGTTTGCAGCACCAAGGCGAGGCTGGCCCTTCCTTTGCTCGGTACCTCCTTGAGAACCAAAACACCCACAAACTGTCATACGAAGAAATGGCGTATCTTGCAGGCTCTCTTTATGGTGCTGGTTCGGACACTGTACGTGATACCAGCCCGATTTATCCCCAATTTTGTTTACCTTGGCAACTAGACTGCCGTCGCCCTCATGGTTGTTGTCATGGCTGCTGCATGCCACCCTGATGCTCAGGCCGTGGTACAGGATGAATTGGACAACATTATCGGACGCGATAGAGGTACGCTTTCTTGGTGCAGTATAATTCCTCATGACCTAAATTGGTTTCATAGCCCCTACTTTGGATGACTACGACGCTCTCATCCAGATTCAAGCGTTCATGCTCGAGTGTCTCCGCTGGAGGCCAGTGACCACTTTGGGTACGTTGTCTCGGGTCCAAAAACACGTCACGATTTGACACAGTCGCAGGCTTTGCTCACCGTGCGTTGACCGACATTCCCTACGTGAGTCTACGTCGAAATGTGTCTTGTTGGAAATCCTTAGTCTGTTGTAGAAGGACATTTGTATACCCCAAGGCGCCATCGTGTTTGGGAACCACTGGTGCGTACCACGTCTGCTCCCCCATGTCTACAGGCAACTTGACCCCCTCGAATAGGGCCATCTCGCGTGACCCAGAGGTTTACCCCAACCCCGACAAGTTTGACCCCCAACGCTGGCTGGACGCCGACGGGAAAATCCGCGAAGACCTCAAATTCCCCAGTTTTGGATTCGGCCGACGGTAAGCCTGCTTCCGAGCTGTTTTTCTGATCGTGCCTACATTGCTGTTCGGGTAGCATTTGCCCCGGTCAACACATCGCCAACCGATCCATCTTCATCAACACCGCGCTCCTCTTGTGGTCCTTCCGCGTCACGCAGGACCCCAATGCGCCGATCGATGACAAGGCCTTTGTCGACGGCGTCGTTGCGCATCCGAAACCCTTTGAGGCACGGTTCACGCCGAGAATCGGGGACGCGGCACACCTCAGGGAGGCGATGGCCAAGTACGGCGAGGGGCTCTGAGATCATGTTCGGATAATTTAATCGCTTAATCTAATGGTCGATCAGTGAGACTGTGAGACTAGACTCTACTTGTGGTTTACGTGAAAATATGTGCTGTTGCGAGCGTCCGATGCGGGGAAGCGCCTGGACCGAGCACCAGTCTGTTGATGCGATTACGGAGTTATCGAGCTCCGACAGACGTTGGTATCAATTAGGCTACGGGCGTGAGAGGAAGCTGTAGACGCGATCTACGGTACGGCATAAGTAAATAGTGAAGACAGGACAAAGTAGTATCTCACCTCAGCGTAGTTCGGGGAACGAGCTGAGGTGTTCGTACGGTACTCGACGAGAATATAAGCCCTCGTAGGGCAGGAACAAACGCATGTCCGTAACTACACGACGGTATGAAACAAAATACATAGACAGGCGTGCTGTTGGTGACTGGGAGACAAAGTATCACGTGACAGTGATTGACGGCGCAGCCGCGGCTTGACCGCAGCCGACAGTTGGTGTTCAAACCCGTTATTTATACCCATTCTCGCGCTGAACGTACGCTCATCCCGTTCCATAACGGTGTTGAGCGTTCACGCGTGTTCTAACTCTTTTACGGTCAGCCAAGATTGGGTCGAAAGTGCCTTTGGACGGCTCCTTGCCGTCCATGTACGGTATCCCTCGCTAACTTCATTCATTTGGCTTTAGACTGCTCGACAGATGGGCTCGTTTGGGGATAGATCGTCCTTTTCCGTCCGAGGACGTAGAGGAGCGAGGACAAGGAATCGACACGGTCTGTCACCAGCGTGAACGTGCTCACCACCACCACCACCACCACCACCACCACCACCACCGCCACGCGATCGGCTCACGGGCGTCGTCGCGCGTTTTTGGCTCAGACGAGACTCGTCGTGCTGCGTGACGCGCCATTCATACGCGCGTTCAGACCCGCGTCTGCGATCGAGAACGCGTGGAACCTTGGATCGTTCGGTGCCATGGCCCGAAGTTAACGTTGCGAGCCGGCATGCCATGCGTCCCTCGGACTCTGCGTGCGTGCGGTCCACACACGTTCAGTTTTCCTTTGGTACGCGTTGCATACCATTGGCGGTAAACAACGATCGGGGGGGAGGGAAAATAAGAGCGCCAAGCTGGGACCATACACATGTTGACTGCAAGTGAAAAGCCCGCCGCACGAGCGCAGCGATGGTGGGTTCTGCGGGGAGTACGACGCGGGAAGAGGTGAGGGCTCGATGCGGAGGGGAATGGCGAACGCACTGGTGAGATGGTAGCCTCACCGGTCATCCCGAGACGACTGCAAGTAATAGGTGAGTTGATCGCACACGTTTCCCTCAAAAACGATAGATCCTATCATCATATTATTTAGTAGGTGCGACGCAACAGAGAAAAAAAAAAACGAATGTAAAAAATTACACAAAATACACCACAGAACAAAAAGACGTCCAACATTAGTCCTCGTCGCTCGGATTCGTCAGATACTCGTCGTCATCGCTCAATACCTGCTTCCGTCCGGTACTCCGTGCCCGCGCTCGCTGTGGATTCTCTTCGTCGTCCATCGGAGTGAGTGCAGAGTCGTACGAACCTGAGGCCGAGGGTGCGGATTGGGTGGGAAGCGGTGCAGCGCCGGGGAGGTCTGTGCCCGCCGTGACGCGGGCAAGCGTAGCGTTGAACACCTTCTCCATCTCTTCCGCGTCAATGTATACCCATGACCCTTCTTGGTTATAGGTTCGGGCATTGTCAAACATCAGCTTCCAGTCTTCTCGGTATTGCGTGATGGTCTTGTAGTATCCTCCAGTGACACGTTTGCGGATGGTAGAGAGTGCGATGGGGTGCGTGATGAGTTGGTAATAGTCGGGATAATCCTGGTAACGGTGAATGAGCACTTGCGCGCCGAACAAGCAAACTGACATACCCTTCTATCTGGAAGCTCGCGGAACAGTTCACAGCGTTTGCGTCCATCTGTATCCTCGCAAGCAAGAACAGCCTTGTGAACTTCATTGAAAGCTTTTTTCATTCGCTCTTTCACGGCGGGAACGATGTCCGGTGCCTTTGTCTTGCGTCGTTTCTGCTACCAAACAGTCAGTTGACCCAGTACGCGTGCAAGCGGCTACATACCACGTCCCTATCGTCGTCTTCTTCTTCATTGACCGACGGCGTCACGGACATGGACTTCATACCACGTTTCCGCTTACCAGCAGCAGCTGGAGGGTCGTAGTCGGCCATCTTCGCCTTGCCCTTTCGTTGTTTTCTCCCGCGGCCATCTGTCTCGCTGGTTGGGGTACCCCTGCCAGGTGTCTCGCTCTCCTTGAGCTTAGCCGCTCGCCGCTCCTTCTTCCCCCTCGTCCTATCCGCCAACTCCTGCAAGTCCTCGCCATCCTCGACAGCCATCGCCCACTGCTCGTCGCTCAAGCCATCATTATAGTTCACCACGTTTCTCCGCCGTTGACCCCGACCCTCCAACACCTCATCCAGCTCCTTGGGTTCAAAGGGTTCGTCGGTCTGGTAACATTCGGGGAGTTCCTCGAGTTGCATGAGTGGTGGTGGAGGCTTTCCGCGGTTCCCGGCAGTACGCCAGGTTTCGAGAGCTTCTCGTTCGCGCGCCATATCCATGGAACGAAAGATTTCGACTTCGTTGTCGTTACGAGCGAGCATCTCGTTCAGCTCGTCGTCGTTCATGTCGCCAGCTTCTTCGTTCTCCTCTTCTTGGTCTGCCTCAAGGATAGATCGCTAGAGAAAGGACTTGTAGATATGATGAACATACGTTGGACGACATGCTTACCAAAAATTCTTCTTGTTCTTCCTGCGTCGATTTATTATCGAAACGACCAGCTTGGATGACTTTGTCGTCGATATCGAGCTTATACCGTGCGCGAGCGTACATAGCCTCTTCCACACTCTTTTCAGTGATGAAACGCAGTATTCGAACGGCCTTTGTTTGACCGATACGATGGGCACGATCTTGAGCTTGCAAGTCGGCGTGAGGATTCCTAAGATCGACAGGTTTGATTTACTCAGCCGAACAAACTGATGGACTTACCAATCCGAATCGAAGCTATGCCGCATTGGAATCAAGATTGGCATATACATTGCAACGAGGGACATGACACTCACATGACAACCGTGTCGGCAGTCTGCAGGTTCAATCCCAAACCACCGGCACGCGTCGACAGAATGAACACTTTGTACTCCGAGTCCTTGGCGTTAAACAGCGCCACATGTCCTGCGCGCTCCTCCGTCTTTGTACCGCCGTCAAGCCGAAGATACTTCCAATTCATGATTTTCAAAAAGTCTTCCATGATGTCCATGACCTTTGTCATCTGGAAGAAGATGAGCACCTACGAAGGATCGCGATCAGTACAATGCGTTGCGATGAGCGGAGAAACCTCACCCTGTGACCGGTGGCAAAGAACTTGGGCAGGATGCGAGAAAGCAGCTCAAGTTTTCCGGAAGAGCGGACGAGCTTGTCGTCAATGAGACCGCTCGGGTTCACCTTGTCCTCGACGCTTTCGAACAAGAAGGGATGTTGACATATCTTTCGGAGTTGCATCAGTTCGTTGCTCAGACCCTTGACACCACCGGATTTTCTGTTTTCCGAGTAAGATAACAACGGTGACCAACGTAAGCGATGCACGTACCCTTTAGAGTCCTTTCCATTGGCGATCATCTTGAACTTTTTCATCTGCCTGTAGAGTTGCGATTGCAGAGCGCTCATCCGTACTTTGATAACCTTTTCGACCTTGTCCGGCAACTCGCTCTCGACATCCTTCTTCAGCCTTCTGAGGAGGAATGGCCGGAGAACCTTGTGCAGGCGGCGAATGATCAAAAGCGCTTCTTCTTCGTTCAACTCGATCTTGTCCCCGGTACCAGAGTTGGCGAACGGCGTATTGAACCATTCGTCAAACGACTTGACCGAGTTGAAGATCTTGGGAAGCACAAAGTTTAGGAGGGACCACAGTTCGGGAAGGTTGTTTTGAAGGGGGGTACCAGTGAGGATAAGACGGTAGCGAGAGTGATAGTACTGAGTGAGCGTCTGCGCGAGCTTACTCTGGGTGTTTTTCATACGATGACCCTCGTCTATGGAACGTCAGCGGACCCGAACGGCAATTAAGACGACATACGTGCCGATGATCATATGAATCCATTTGATCTTGGACAGGATCGGGCGGTCTTTGATAATATACTCGTATGTGGTCAGGACGACCTGGAACTGTCCCAGGCGCAGCTCGGCTTGCAGATTGCGACGCTGCATCGGGTTGCCTTTGTAGGAGATCGCTTTCACGGTCGGGGCCCACTTGGCAAATTCGCCGGACCAGTTCGTCATGGTGCTGAGGGGAACGATGACAAGGTACGGGCCGCGTTGCTTCTTGACCTCGATGAGGAATGTGACGAGAGAAATCGTCTGGATCGTCTTTCCGAGACCCTAGAGTGGAGGGTAAGTACGGACAGGATTATAGAAGTGAAGAACGCACCATTTCGTCTGCCAGAATGCCGTTAAGTTTGTTGTTGTACAAGCTGACCATCCATTGCAACCCCTTGAGTTGGTAATCCTTGAGGGTACCACCGACGAGGAGAGAGGGTTGCTTGGAGACTCTTTCGGATATCCGGTGAGCGACAGCATAGTAGTCCACCTTTGTCTTATCTTCGGTGGCGTCTTCGAGTACCTGAGCGCCAAAGGTAGCCTCGTTCGTTGGGCCATCTTCGCTTTCATACTCCACATTGAAACCACCGTGCTCGTCCTGTTGTGCCCGGACAGCCTGAGCGAGGGAATCGAGGTATGTGTCCGTTTGGCGAATGAGGTGTGTGATGCGAGTATCCTTGGCGGTATCGATGAGTTTCATGTACGCTTCTTCATCATCGGCCTTGAGGGCCTTGAGACGTTCCTTGGAGATGCGTTCGATACGTTTCTGTTCCTCCTTTTCAGTGTATGCATGGAAACTGACGACGGCCCTGCCGAGGCGTGTGACACGGTCTTGAGCCTGTCTGCACGCGGAGATGACCTCTTTGGCATGAGTACAGATGACGCCGAGTTGTTCGACGTGCTTGTGTTTTGCGCGGCGCTCACGGTCGACGCGTTGACGGCGTTCGGCTTGCTCGGTCATGCGTGCATCACGAAGGGTGGGCTTGCGTACGCGGCGGAAGTCGGCACGGTTGAGCGGAAGGAGTGTGCCCTGTATGAGACGCTCGGCGACGAGGGCGCGCATAGAGCGCTGTTTGTCGAGGAGGCGTAGGGATTTGAGTTCGATCATGGCGCGGAGCTTTCCGTAGGCATTAGGAGCGAGATGGGCGGAAATGACGGTAGGCAGAGGGTCTGCGGGGGGGGCGGATTGACCGAGGAGGTCGTCGGCAAGACTGTCGAAACCGCCGTGACCCATCATGGCATCGATGGACTCGAGTTCACGGATGCGTTGTGCAACGCGGGACTCGATGAAACGGTCCCTTTCGTTGACGATTTGGTGGACATCGAGGCCGGGGGGCATGACGGAGGGGACGAGCAGTCGCTGGAGACGAGTGGCGAACATGGTCGGATCGACATCGGTCGGACGGGTGAGGTGGGTGAAGGGAAGGCGGAAAGCGTTGTAAGGGTATACGCCCGAGTTGGCGTCATCTTCGAGGAACGGCCCCCTTGGCAAGTCGGAGGGGGAAATGTTGGGGAGGGGTGGTGCGGGGGACTCTTCTTCCTGAACGGAATGCTCGGCGGAAGGGGCGGACGGTGCAGCAGAGAGGGCGGGGGGAACGACGCCCTTTTGCATCTTGACGGCGGCATCGACGATCCTGGGGCCGATGTCGGGGGGCGGGAGAGCCTTGTCGAGATCGACGGCAACGGAAGTCTGGAGCCTGATGGACTGCTGGAGATGCTCTGGGAGGGGGGTTCCGCGGGAGATGAGTTTGAACGCCATGATTTGTGCGCGGAGTGCGCTCATTTGGTCCGGGGTAAAGGAGATGGGGGGGGGGGGTGGCACGGGCGCGGAGGGGACGGGACCAGAGGTGACCGAGGCATTCTGAGGGGTTGTGGGAGGGTCGGAATGTGCACCGTCTACGGGGGATGAGGAGGGAAGAGGGAGAGAAAGAGGGAGCGGACGCACTGAGCTGGACGTGTTGGTGTTGGTGCTGGTGTTGGTGTTGGTGCTGCTGCTGATGTTGCTGTTGCTGCTGTTGCTGGCTCTGGAACGCTGCGAGATAGGTGAGGAGACTACGGAGCTCCTGGGAAGTCTCTGGGGTATGACCGGCCTGTTTGAGGTCGCGAACACGCTGGTGGTGATGTGAGGGAAGGAGAGAAAAGAGAAGAAAGAGAAAAGAAACTTGCGAGGAGAAATAATTGAAGTTTGTCTTTTGGAGTCGGATTGGAACGAATCTGAAGTTGTTGACCGAATTGGACGGGGATTTGTTGCTGGCCCGCCGCCATTGACCCAAAGTTTTTTCCCGACGGTGACTCGTCGTCGCACACAGTCAAAACTACCATTCAAAAATGTGGCGTGCGAATTTATTTATCATTTCATCATGTGATCAAATCATGTGATTTATCGACTCCACCATCCTCCAAGTAAGCTACCGAGTCCCCCTTTCGCCCGCACGGACGGCTCAGGCGTCTCCGCGCGCACCGCCACCTCCTTCTCCAGTCGCGACTTGCCGGGCAATACAGACACCTCCTCCCTCGCCGTCGCCTTGCCTGCCCGTTCCAACAGTCTCTCCATGTCCAACTGCACGTAGTTGAGCCCAATGTCAAAGAACAGCGCCTTCTCGTGCGTCTTTGGGTCCCCGTCCAGCGTCCCGCCGTTGTGCGCGAACCACGCGTGCTTCATCTCCTGCCCCGCAGCCGTCAGCGCGCTATCCAACCCCTCCACCGACGCGAGCGCGAGCGGGTACGACCCGTCCGCCGGCGTGTTGATCCCTCCGAGCGATCCAAGCATGGAACGCGTCTCCCGCACGTGTAGCGTCGCGTGCTGTATCAACGTCAGCGCCTCCGCGTACCTTTTCACCGCCACGTAGCACTGGGAAAGGTAGAAGCACCTGTCCGATTCATCAACACACGCAACCCCCCCATCTCCATACGCACCGGCGTGCCCTCGTGTATGTCACCCTTGCCTCGATCGCCGAAGCAAGGTCCGGACTGTCATCCACGATGCTCAGGTTCCGTATCTGCGTCAGACTCTGCACCATCGTCTCGAGCAACTTGACCACCGCAGGGTACAGTCTTGCGTCAACCTGTTCCTTCCTCTTTGTCCCCTCTGCTGTCCGAGGCAGGTGTGAGCTGAGCAGCATCCCGACCAGGACCATATCCCGCTCGATCCGTCGCGACAGCAGCTGATACACGATATACCCGTGCACAAACTGAATGTCGCGCGTGCCCGCCGCAGCCGTCAAACTACCCGTGCTCTGCACCACAGTCAGCACCACCCAACGAACCCAACCCCAACTCACCTGCTGTGCCTCCAACAACTTTCTCGCCACTTCTTCCCCGTCGCTCAACGCAAGGAGAACCGCATCATACGCCGCCACTCCTTTCTTCGATCCAACCCCGCCTCCTTTTTCTTTCTTCTTTCCTGTCCCTTCCTCCGTCCTAGCCTCTCGAGACGCACCAATCTTCCCCTCCGCCTCCTGGATCTTGAACAGCACATCCACCAATTCTGGATTCCTCACCGGCACCGGTTGTCCCTCCCACATCAACCTCTCCAATATTTTCCGGTCCTGCCCACTCCCCGTCCCCGTCCGTTCCCCTCTAAACGTTTTCATGAGCCCATCGTATCCATCCACGATCTCCCCCCGATGCTTTCCCGCGAGTTCCTTCACGATCACATCCACATCATACGCCTTTTCCCTCCCGAGTTCGTGGGCACAATATCTAATCTCCGGCCCAATTTCGTCCGCAAAAAGCGTCGCAAGCGCCTGGTCTCTGCTCGTCTCCGCCCTTTCCGCAAGTTCATCCAGCAAACTTCTTGCCACGCTCAGTTGAATCAGCGCATCCTCCAAATCGTCTCGGTATCGTAGGAACCGTCCGTTCAATATTAGCGTGTGTACCGTCGCCTGGATAAGCGAACGTCCCTTGAGACGAGACGACGCATAAAGTGACTGGCAGTGTGAGAGCAGTTGCGTCGACCAATGAACCGCCCGTCTGAACCGTCCCGTCGCGCTGTGCCGCAGAGTACCAGCGTGCGCCTTGTTCGCCGCAAGCTGCGATTGAGTGACCAGTTCCTGAGAATGAGCCCACGCCCGTTCCGCTTCGAACAGCAGAAGCTCAAGACTAGGCGATCAGCCCATCAACGACTGTTTTTTCGAGCTGTGGAGTCAACCCACTGTCCCTCCTTGATGACATCCAGCGTCAATGGCGGCAATTTCTTGAAATCTTTCCCTTTACCATGCGTCATCTTGAGCGTCGATCGCAGTCGATGTGTTCTGTTTCCACAGTGTTTTCTGTACCGCGCAAAGTCGTTGTATCGGAGGCCATAGGCGCTGCGTTGTTCGTTCGCAAGCTGTAGAGCTGTCCACCGTCATGTTCTATGGTGTTTCCCGACGCATATCTGCTGGTTCATACCTTGGAAGGATAGTGTACCGTCGCTCATGGTGGTGTATGAACAAGGGTAGGATGCAGAAATTGATCGCTTAGTAGGACACGCGCGTCCATTTACTTTACCACCACCACTTTTTCTTCCAACCCGTTCACGACCGCCTGCAATGACCGAGACGTTACCACCCACACTCCAGAATGTCTTGGACCAGAAATCGTTGAAATGGATATTCTGTGGTGCGTGCAAGACATACCCCGAGACACCATCGCTCACGTTCGGCCACGTACAGGCGGCAAGGGAGGTGTCGGTGAGTGTCTCGAGCCACGCGTCCTCCCATGATCATCACAGACATGCTGGCCGACAGGCAAGACGACCACGTCGTGTTCGCTCGCTATCCAGCTCGCCCAATGCCGCGAGTCCGTCCTCCTCATCGTGAGCCCCGCCGTCCATTCCACACGCACCATCTCACCGTGTGGTCCAGTCCACAGATCCCGCACACAACCTCTCCGACGCCTTTGGCCAAAAGTTTTCCAAAGACGCGACCAAGGTCAACGGGTTCGACAACCTCTTTGCGATGGAGATCGACCCGACCAGCGCCATCCAGGAGATGGTCGAACAATGTACGCGACCGCCCCCCTCCCCCCCCTTTTTTTTTCCCCCTGGACGTTGCGCTCACCACGTTCGTCCTCAGCGGACCAGAACGGCATGATGGGCTCGATGATGCAAGATTTGGCGTTTGCCATCCCGGGTGTCGACGAAGCGATGAGCTTCGCCGAGATCATGAAGTCGTCCTTGTCCCGCCCCCGTCCTTCGCATCTGACCTCGTTCCAGGCACGTCAAATCCATGGAATACTCCGTCATCGTCTTCGATACCGCCCCGACCGGGCACACGCTCCGATTCCTCTCCTTCCCCACCGTCCTCGAGAAAGCGCTCGGCAAGCTCAGCACCCTCAGCGGTCAATTCGGTCCCATGATCCGACAGATGTCGTCCATGATGGGACAGCCCGACTCCCAAGAGGACATGTTTGCCAAGCTCGAGTCGATGCGGGCCGTCATCAACGAGGTGAACACCCAGTTCAAGGATCCGGTCCGTGGCCTTGCTATTGTTCGCGGGTCTCATCGCTGACGCGGGCGCTGCAGGAAAAGACGACGTTCGTCTGTGTGTGCATATCCGAGTTCTTGTCCCTGTATGAGACGGAACGTCTCGTACAGGAGCTGACCGCGTACGAGATCGACACGCACAACATCGTCGTCAATCAGTTGCTCTTTCCCAAGAACGGTGCGGGCCATGCCTGTCACGCCTGACGCGCCATGCTGACCATGTTCCGACCAGCGTCCAACTGCGAGCACTGCAAGGTGCGGCAAAAGATGCAACAAAAGTATCTTGCCGAAGCACATGAACTCTACGACGAGTTTTTCCACATAGTTCAGCTCCCGTTGCTCACCGAGGAGGTCCGTGGTCCGCAGAAGCTCAAGGATTTTAGCAAGATGCTTGTGGAGCCATATGTGCCGAATCTAGACTGATGTCCCCGGGCCCGGACGTGTTTGCGAGCGACCTGTGGTGTGCTTTCGGTCTCAGATTTTTTACATACAAGGATACCATACGTTGGACAAAATGAGTATGTTATAATAAAATTACCAAGCTTTGATACAAGTGCTCAATGATACAAAACTATGTTTGTGCCCCCCACATTAGGGGGTAAGACTTTGTCCTGTTCATTGAGATGATTAGTGGTACACAACAATGCAAACTATGAATTACTTATAAAGGGGGATGCTGCTACATGAGAGGGTCCTGCAGCCCCTGCTCAATCTGAGCATAGGAGTAAGTATCCTACTCATTGGACTGGTTAGTACTGTACATAACAATGTAAAATATAAACAGCCACCTACAGTGGGAGGTATTGAAAGAAAGGGACACTCAGGAAGTGTCAACTTCATTGACAGAAACCTTGCTTGAGTGGTGAGACTGCACAGGCAATTGGAGATGATAGTACTATTAAACACTTTTAATGTAACAAATTCATGTCATAAGAAACTGCAATGAGCATTGTTCAGCAGCAACCATATTGGCAGATGAAGAATATACTGCATACTACAAATACAATGCTCCATTTAGCAATAGTTGTGCAGGACAAGGATGCCTCACCCCCTAATTACAGTCCAGTTAGCAACATTTTCCATGCATCAGAACATTGCAATCAAGTTGCACATACTTGACACCACACTTTTTCCTTCTGTCAGCACACACACTTGACACTACACTTTTTTTCCTTATATCCTCACATTCTGATGCATATGCACATAGGCACCATATACAATGTATTACATCACCTGCCATAGAATTGACAGCCTGGTGACCCTCCTTGGGGGTGTATGTGCTTATAAGCTTATGTCCCAGGAACACATGATGGTTGAATGAAAAGTGGGACAAATTACAAAAATCCAGAGACCTTGCAAGCAAGGTAATACCATCTTGGTAAAAAGATTGTGACTATTACATAGCTAGTGTGTCACATACTGTACTCTCTGGGGTGCACAGTACAACAAGTAGGGAGAAATCACAGTATGAGACTTACAGTGGCTCAAATAAGTGTCCCAATATTAGGGCATTTTGGAAAGACTTGACATTTGCAAAAGAACTACTACATCAACAAACCAACCTTGTGCTGTCCAGTCTGTGAAAGTCTGGACAGACTGGACAAGATTGGACAGCTCTGTCTAGACTTTCACAGACTGGACAGCACAAGGTTGGTTTGCTGTAAAATATATTAGCTTTAACACTTGTAGAGTCATTGATAGCCCTAATCCTTGCATTGAAGATGAGCCCTAAGTTAGTCATGTGATTTGGTTGCCATGGGATTGAGATATAACCATTTCAAAATATCATGTCATTGGAACACTTATTTGAGCAACATTTCTATTCTACAATTTTAGTACTATATATGCCCTCCCTTTGCCTTTATCACTGTGTTATGGTTCACCAATCCCCCCTATCTTTTCTTCATTCACTACCTTACAACCTTTCTCAGTCTTCTTTTGACTCTTTATCTATGTGATATGGTAATGTTGACATCCTGCCACATTCTCAATTTCACTATATCTATTTACATCTTCTTTCTATTCTTACTTAGAGATCATTGATTATTCCTATGCATTCCCACTTGCATAGCCTGCACTATTTATTTATTTTATTTTCCCATCATTATTCACATAGCCTCTTGATCACAGCACCTCTACATAGGATAGTACAGGACTATACTTAGATCATGCAGCCCTTTGGCTGTCCTCTGACTCTTGGTGACTTAGTATGACTGGCACCTCAAGGTATAAGTACTAGCCTCCATGTACTGTATTTTCCCAAGCAATTCCTACCTTAGGTTTTTGCCTTCAACCTCCAGTCCTCCTCTGAGTTCATCCCTAAGCTTGGCCTTAGTGCCTTCTCATCATTGTCCTTCACCTTTGCCACCCAGAACCTCTGTGATCCTTCTGGGAGATCCCTGACATTATCTGACACAACATCATGCTTCTGTCCACCAGAACCCTCAGTCTTCATTTCCAGAGTTCCTGACTTATGTCAGTATGTAACCCATAGTGCCTGCCCTTGACCTAGGTGACTATTGTTAGGTCTACACTTGTCCCTACCTGGGCCAAGTGTAACACACTGCCTTTAGTCTTCTAGGCATGCTTTCTATCAATCTTTGACATTCCTCAACCTCTATCTTCCCCCATTCTACATCATGTTACACTTGGTCCAGGTAGGAATGAGCATAGGCTCAAAGAACTAACAATGAAGTCAAGGGGTCAAAGGTATATGGGCAAGAGGCTTGCCAGAGGGTCAAGGGTTCAGTTGATGATAGAAGTTGATGAGATTTAGAGGGGGTCTTCTGATGATGGAGTCAATGAAGGGTTTCAAAGAGATTTGAGGAGATCAAGGTAAGATTGAGCAGGACTAAGCTGGAGATACATCAAGTATAATGATGGCTTAAGTACTGCAAAGAGTGGAAATTAATGGAAGGTTATGGAAGATTTGCTACTAAGCAAACAAAGATAGAACCTTCCATGAGAAACGGAAGCAAAGATAACAAGAATAGAGAGTGGAAATGAATGGTGTGTGATGAATATGTTGTATGTTCTAGAGCACTCTAAAGAAGGAAAAGATACTGGGTTGGGCCAGTCTATTGTACACAGAAGTGAATCGTAACATTACCCCTAGAGTACATTTGAAGTTACAATGAAGAATAAATCAAAGAAATGAATCAAAGAGAAGAATCAAAGGAAAGGATTAAAGAAAGAATTAGAGATCCATACACCTGTCTCCACCAGGGGAACCAGTCATGTTGGCATAAGCCGAGTTGTCATACCCTGGGTCATTGTTGTTCAGGTCTAAGTCAGCAAGTTTGGGATCAGGAGAGGGGCAATGACAACAGTGGCAGGGACAGAGGGATTGATGACAGTGATAAAATGGGGGGGGAACTTGTCTAGGAGCTGTGTTTGAGCTGGAGGACGGGGGGTTGGAGAGTCATTCAACAAGAGGCTGGGGTGGGGATGGGGGAGTGAAGCCAGAATGCCTAGAGTGTGTTGAGGAAGCTGAAGAGGAGGAAGAGGAGTTTACTGGGTTGAGGGTACATGGTTGAGGATGATGAGGGCAGCAATGTTGGGTGTGACCAGGGTGGTGACAAGCACAGTGTGGGTAGACATAGTATGAGCAGTTGATGCAGATGTGTGAGAGTTGGTGGCAATGGAAACATGCTCAACTGTAGAGGTAATGGTCAGGGGAAAGGGGTATGTTACATTGTCCTTTCCAACTGACTTTGGCTCATTCCATAACAGCTAGTTCCTTGAGGGTGAGGGGTTCCTTGGAGGCTTCTGGGGATGGGTTTTGGTGTAGGCAGTGGCATTTGTCAAGCTCTTGGAT
>JBBPLE010000214.1:40398-52397 GCA_038089675.1 Boletales sp. KT-2023b
ATATAATGTAGAACATCCTTGGCTAGCTTGTCCATTTCCAATTGGTGCATGATGGAAAGGACAAGGTTGGTCAACTCGGTGCAGGTTTTGTGGAGGGCAGCGACATGTTCCATAGGGTAGTCAGACATCTGGTTGGTGAGGGGATAGAGGCTGTGGATCTCTTGAAAAAGAAGGAGTAAAGTATCAAGGGGGGAGAACAGTTCTAAGTGAGCGCAGAGGGGGGTAATAAGATGAGGGGTTTCAAGAAGGAGCATTAAGGATGATTGTTTGGTGATAGGGAAGTTGTTGGGGTGGATGCACTGAGCATAAAGAGGTAACTTGATGGAGATGACTGGGTTGGGATTGAGAGTGGGGAGATGTAGGGGAGGAGAAGTGGGTCAGGGAATGCCCGGATTGTAATTAGTTGAATTAAGGCCTTGAATATGATAGTGCAAGGGGGTGGTCCAGCCAGTGGTAGCTGCAGTGGGGGAAGGGGATCTAGTGGGAATGGACATGTTTGGGCTTGGTGGATGATGTGGGTGGGGAAGGGAAGACATGAGGATGAAAAGTTTTATAGTCAGAGAGAATTTCCTTGGCATGGATAAACTCTGATTCGGGTAGCCATGAGTCTTCTTTGGCTGAGTATCCCTTCCATCAGACTAGGAATTTTCAGTTATTCAGAGTTCCATGGTGTTGGATAATCTTTTCCATTTCATATTCCTCTTTTCTGTTGATAAGGTCAAGTGGAGGGGAGGGGAAGTTTGGTCCATGTATGTTGTTTTTGCAATAGGGCAATAACAGGGAGGCATGGAAGACCAGGTGTATTTTCCATGTGTGTGGGAGGCAAAGTTTATAAGTAAGGGGGGAGGAGACCTGGGTGATGGTAAATGGACCTTCTTGCTTGGGGGCAAACTTTGGATGGGAGATAAGACATTTCAGATTTTGGGCTTCTAGCCAAACCTTGTCACCTTTACAGAAGGGAGTGAATTTTCCATGGAAATGGGATTTCATAACTTGTCTGGCAAGTTCATGGGCTGCCAGGGCTTTGTCTCAGGCTGTGGAGAGGAGTTTAAGTTGTTCTTTGACTACAGGGAGGTTGGTTTCAGCAATGATGGTGGAAAGGGGATGGGGTTCAAAGCCCATCATGAGAAAGAATGGGGATTTGTTGGTGACAGAATGGGGATGGTGATTGTGTGCAAATTCAGCATGGGAGATGAGATTGGACCATGTGGAAGGGGAGTTGCTGCAGAAGATTTGAAGGTAGGTCTCTATTTCCTGGTTTACCCATTCAGTTTCTCCATTGGATTGAGGGTGGTATGCAGTGGAGAGGGAAAGGTTGTATCTGAGGAGTTGTCCAAGTTCCTTTGCAAAAGAGGAGGCAAACTGGGGGCCACAATCTGAGATGATTTTGTCATAGAGGCCGAACTGGGTGTAGACTTTGTGGAAAAAGAGGGAGGTGATTCCTTTGGTGGAGACAGATTTCTTGGTAGGGCAGAGAATCACCCCTTTAGTAAGCCCATGGTTGACCATGACCAAAAGACTGTCAAAGCCTGAGGAAACAGGAAGGTCCATGATAAGGTCACAGGAGATCTGCCGGAAAGGAATGGAGGAGGAAGAGACAATGGGGGAGAGGGGGGGAACAGTGGGATGGGTGTTCACTTTCAAAGATTGACAGGGAGTGCATCCCTCAACATATTTGTGAATGAATTGAGCAAGGCCTGGCCACCAAAACTCAGCGGCAATGAGCTGGTGAGTTTTGAAATATCCAGGGTGTTCAGCAGAGGTGTGATCATGGTGGCATTCAACAATGGAGTGATGGAGGTCAGGAGAAACATAGACATGTCCCTGGAAGGTGAGAACACCAGCATTGTATTGCCAGTTGGAGAGATGAGAGCAGAACTGAGCAGGGATGTCACTGGTGGTAGCATGCAGGGCATCCAGGACAAGGGGGTCCAAGGCAGAGGAGGCAGCTAGTTTGTTTTGGAGGGAGGTGTTAATGAGGTTGATGAAGTGGGTGTTGGGGAGGAGGGTAACATTGTTGTTGTCATTGTTGGTGGGTGGGAGGAGATCTGGTCAGTGGGAGAGAGCATCCAGTGCTGCAAGAGAGGTACCAGGGACATGGGTAAGGTGGAGGTCGAAGTCTGAGATGTTGAGTAACCAATGAGCCTGCCGTCAATTAAGTTTTTGAGGTTGGCAGAAGTATGTGAGGTTTTTATGATCTGTGAAGACTTCAACAGGGAAGGGGGATTCTTGGAGGTAGTGGTGCCAGGCTTTGAGGCTGCGAATGATGGTGAGGAGTTCTCTATTGTAGATATCGTAGTTGTGTTTGGTGGAGGAGAAGGATGGTGAGAGGTAAGAGCATGGGTGCCAATCACTGTTGGTGTCAGTTTGGAGAAGGACTCCCCCAGAGGTGTATTTGGAGGTGTCAGTGGCAATGGCAAAGGGGCAGGCAGGGTCAGGGAGATGGAGAATTGGATGGCCAAGGAACAATCATTTGAGTTTGTTGAAGGACTGTTGGCAGCCAGGAGACCAGTCCCAGGGTTGGTTCTTCTTTGTGAGGTCAAGGAGGGGGTGTGCAATATTGGAGTAGTTGGGGATGAATTGTTGATAGAAGTTGGCAAGTCCTAGGAAGGAGCAGACATCTCTGACTTTGGCAGGGGTTGGCCATTTATGAATGCCATCTAGTTTCACTGGGTCCATGGTGAGTTCATCGGGGCAAACGATCATTCCAAGGTATTCAACCTTATCTGCAGTGAACTTGCATTTATTGAGTTTGAGATGGAGGTCTAACTTGGTCAAGTGTTGGAGAACTCATTTGGTTTGTTCTTCATGAGTGTTGGTGTTGGGGAAAAAGATGAGGAGATTGTCCATGTAGATGACTAGCCATTCTTCTGTGATCATATCTCAGAAGGAGTCGTTCATGAAGCATTGGAAGGTGGCAGGGGAGTTGCAATGACCAAAGAACATGATGGTTGGTTCAAATAGTCCTTTGTGGGTGATGAATGCTGCCTTCCATTGGTGACCATCCTTGATATGGATGTTGTTGTAACCCCAATGGACATCGAACTTGGTAAAGACCTTGACACCTTTGAGTTTGTTGATGAGGTCAGATATGAGGGGAAGGGGGTAGGCATTGCGGATGGTATGTTCATTGACATATTGATAGTCCTGGCAGGGATGGAGACCATCATCCTTCTTTTTAACAAAGAAAAAGGGTGTGGCTTGAAGGGAGTTGGATGGATGGATCTTTCCTGCCTTGAGGTTCTCATCAAGGAAGGCTTCTGTGGCTGTCTTCTCATTGGGAGAGAGTGGGTAAAGTTTGCCAATTTTTGGGGTGAAGGAGTTGTCAAGGTTGATTTTGTGGTTGTAGGGTCGGCTAGGGGGAACATGGTCAGTCACTTCTTTGGAGAAGATGGAGGAAAAGGCAGAGTATTCAGGTGGGAGAGTTGCTTTTGGTTTGGCTTTTTTGGCCACCATAGCTAGTTCCATAGATGCCATGAGTTTGGCAATGGTGGCAGAGGGGATGAAGTGGGATCTGCAATGGATGATTTGATTGATGATGTGGTTGTCATTGGCTCATAGGAGGTATTGGGCTTCGGTTTCTTTCTTCATGTAGTTGTAGAGATGTCCATCCCAGATGGAATTGGCCTGTACATGATGGGGTGGGCAAGTGGTTGGTGTTTGGGGGGTGGGGGGTGATTTGGTATGGTTGTAGTACAGATCTTTGGATTGGTCAGAGTTGAGGGAAATAGATAGTTCTCATTTGGTCCAGTTGATGGTAGGATTGGCTTGTTTAAGCCAGGGGAGTCCAAGGATTATGTTCTCTTTTCCACAGTTAAGAACATAGAATGTGACATGGTGTGTGAGTTGACCAATGTGGATATAGAGTGTGGTGGAGAAATGGATGAGACTGTTTTTGTTCAAGGATTGGTTGACATTTTGGATGGTGATGGGGGAGGGGAGTCGTTCCTTTGGGAGATGATGTTTTTGAACAAAGTTCCAGTCAATGCAAGAGATTTGTGCTCCAGAGTCAATGAGAGTGTGGGTTCCAATGGCTTTTAGGTGTGATGGTTTGATGATTTTGATGGGGATCTGCATGGATTACTTTGTAATCGATGATACAAGTACAGAGGTGCACATAAAAGAGGGAGAGCCTTGTGTTGGGGAAGGTCTCCATTCTAAAAATCCTCATTTGGTGAAATGAAGGAGATTCTAGCCACAGTTTCTTCTTCATCATTGTCCTCGACTTCTACTAGCCTTGGGACTTCTTTGACCTTCCTAACCTTTCTTTCTCCAGCTTTCTTTGGCTGAGGAGGGAAGTGGGGGCAATCACCTGAGAGATGTCCAGGTTTGCAGCAGTGGAAACAAAGTCCTTTGGCAATACAGCATTTTTGTTCTTCTGGGGTCATCTTGGACACTTTGATAGCATCAATGTCCATGGTGTCAGGGTCTTTCTGGGGATGGGAGGAGGAGGAGGAGGAGAATGAATGGTAGGGGAGGTTTGTCTTGCCTCATTTCACCATGTCATCAGCCCTTCCCCATTGGGTGAGAAAGTGGGTGGCTTTGGCATACCACTCATCAATTTTGGTGGGGATGGTGTCCATAGACATAATGCAGTGCATGAGTTTGACATAGATGCAAGTGAAGAAGTATCCAATGAGGATGTTTCAGTCAGTGATTCCACTGATTTGGACATGGTTTTGGAATTCAGAGATGTACTTAGTGAGGTCAGAGAGAGAGGGTTTTCCTTCCATCTTGGTAGTGGAGAGCCAGGTAATGGAGAGGGCAGTGGTGTCCCTGTGTTTGAAAGTGGTGTTGAATTCCTTTATAAAGTCCTCATAGATCCCAAAGCCCTTGTTGGCATTGAGAGCAGTTTTTTGAAAAGAGGAGGCCCAAGTAAGGGCAGCTCCCTTGATCATATATGAAAGGGTGAAGGTGATCTTCTTAGCATCAGTGGTGTAGACTTCTTCATTGACAAGGAGGTAGGTTTGGACAGAGTCCAACCAGATTGTAGCTTTGGCATAGTCACCATTGAAGTATTCAGGAGTACCAATGCAGAGTTCAACTGGTTTTGATGTCATGGTGGAGCAAAGTGGTTGCAGGGGAAGGAAGGGGGGAAGTGGGTGTGAGGGAATGAATTGTCAAGGGGGAATGGGGGTGGAGGGTTGGGGAGGGAGGAGAGGTTTGGTTATGGTGGGGGTGGGGAGAGGTGGCATAGGTTCCCTGAGAGAGATATCTGGGGCTGGGATGAAGGTTTCTTCAAGGGAATCAAGAGGAATGTCAAAATCCTCATTAGAGTGTTCAGTGGAGGGGGGGGATTCTGAGGGGACTCAATAAGAGTGTCATAGCACCTTTTCTAGGGCTCCAGGTGTCCAAGGGGAGGAAATGGTGGGAACTACAACGATGGTAGCCCAAAAGAGTAGCTTAGTCCTTTTGTTATGCTTGGTCCAGGTAGGAACAAGCATAGGCTCAAAGAACTAACAATGAAGTCAAGAGGTCAAAGGTATATGGACAAGAGGCTTGCCAGAGGGTCAAGGGTTTGGTCAACAATAGAAGTCAATGAGATTTAGAGGAGGTCTTCTGATGATGGAGTCAATGAAGGGTTTCAGAGAGATTTGAGGAGATCATCTGACAATGAAGTCAACAAAGGGTTTCAGAGATTCGAGGAGATCAAGGTAAGATTGAGCAGGACTAAGCTGGAGATACATCAAGTATAACAATGGCCTAAGTACTGCAAAGAATGGAAATTAATGGAAGATTATGGAAGATTTGCTACTAAGCAAATGAAGGTAGAACCTTCCATGAGAAATGGAAGCAAAGATAACAGGAATAGAGAGTGGAAATGAATGGTGTGCAACAAACACATTGTATGTTCTAGAGCACTCTAAAGAAGGAAAAGATACCAGGTTGGGCTGGTCTATCATACACAGAAGTGAATTGTAACACATCAATCCTATTCCAAAGCTCCTAAACCCCTTTTGATGGTGTTGTATGGCTGTTAAGCTTTTTTTGGGGATTTTCCAAAAATGTTTAATTGCATCAAAGTCTGGAGATTGTGCTGCCAATCAAGAACCTTAATACTTTGAGATTTCAGCTACTCCTGGACCCTTTTAGAAATGTGCTTAGGGTCATTTTCATGTTGAAAAATAATGCTCTCTTTAGAGATTCTAAAAATTTCCATAGTAGAAAGCAGATTATTCTCCAATATGAAGACATACTACTCAGTATTCATCCTCCCTTCCACCTCCACAAGGATTCCCATTCTATTCCAGCCTATACATGCCCAAACCATCAAGAAACCTTCTCTAAACCTTATTGTTCTTTGTATCTTCTAAAGGTTTTCCTGCCATTTTTCACATATACTTCCTTCCATCTGATCCAATCCTGTTAATCTTGGTCTCATCTGACCAAATTACCCTATTCAAGTCCTTCACAGTCCAGTGTTGGTGCTTGTGAGCAACATCAACCTATGTTTCCTATGCCTAATAGACAAGAGTGGTTTCTTTTGCTTGGATACAGCTTTTAGCTTAGCACATTGTGAACAGTTTGAGAAAAGACAGGAAAGGAGAGGGTAGAATTGATGAGATAGATTGCTTGGTTAGCATTTTCAATCTTGCCAAAGGTAATACTAGAGACAATTTTCCTTCTGTCAATAGGGGAAAGATTGGAAGGAGGATCTAATTTGATGTTTTCCTTGCCTGAATGAATCTCATTGATAACCCTGGCCACAGTGTGCTTCCCCAGACCAGTTTGGAAGAATATTCTTCTAGCAGAAAGGCTAGATTCAGAGAGAAACAGGATACTAGCTCTGATAGAGGCACAAATGGGCTTTATAGTGAAGTAGGGTTAGCTGGGTGATATTCCTGCTGTCTATTGTGTACAGGGTTATGTAAGTTGCATAATGAGACAGGGTTGAAGCATAGCATTCATCAGAATATTATGTTATATACCAAATGATGACTAATAACATCATGGTCAAATAAGTGTCTCAATGACATGACATTTTGAAATGGTTATATCTCAATCCCATGGCAACCAAATCACATGACTAAGGGATCATCTGCAGGGCAATGGTTAGGGCCATTTATGATTCTGTGAGAGCTAGAGCTAATATATCTAGGTTCTTTTGTAAATATCACATCTTTTCAAAATGCCCCAACATTGAAACACTTATTTGAGCCACTGTAATTCAATCTGAGCTTATTCTTGAAGAATGTTTAGTCAGTTGATATGCATAGTTATGCACAGTTAGGATAACATTATCACTGATTCTATGGTCACATCTTTTCAATAACACACTCTTATTCAGTTTCAAAAGTAGCATCACAATCAATGATTTGGTTGTCACCTTCTTTCATGGCATGTATCATTGATTTTAGGTCCACATTGTGCAAATTTTTTCTAAATCTTTAAAATGCTGTATATATATATATATATCACTAATAAGCTTATACAAATTGGCCTAATCTTGAAATGGTACATTGGATGTGAAGCCAGCAGACATGGGTTACATGGTAATGCTTCAGTGGATTGAACAGCTGTCTTGACTTGTCATGACAGGTCTGTGACACCACAACCTAAACAGATAGTGACTGTAATGTGTCTAGTGTGTCACATACTTATTTGGGTGAACAGTACAATGAGTAAGGGAGTTACAGTATGAGACTTACTGTTTGAGCAGAGTTTAGACTCAGTAGGAGTAATAATGTAAGAACTAACATGCATGATAACACTCAGCACCATTGAAAAGACAACTGGGACTGTGAAGTCATGGTAAGAAGGAATGGAAGGGTGCTTGTTTTGTCCTCAGGGGTTCAGAGAAGAAACAATGTGATGGGGAGGTAAAGGGACCTATTCAATGAGGAGAGAGAAAAGAAAATGTCTTGAGGACATCAACCATGATAACCAGCAAGTCTGGAACTGAAGCAAGATTGAATGGCAAGTGGAAAGATGAAGCAAGTAAGGAAAAACAACAAAGCATGAGAGAGAATGTGAGTTGGTGCTCACTCACACTTAATGCAGATGACTGTTTGAGTCAGGAAAGGTAATTTATTTTTGATCCAGGACAGAATTTTATAGTCCAGGTACATCTCAGACTCTACCAATACTCAAATGACACCAGATATCAAGGGAAAAGAGGGAACTACATGATTCAAACATCCAAAACAAAGTGAAAAAGGTACAAGAGATATACAGCCCATGAAATGGACATGAAACAAGCAGTCTGGTGGACAGACCTCAAAATGGATGTGAATATCAACCATGGACAGACAAGAACTCACCATGGATGGACATTCTTGAGCACAGAATGGGACAGGAAGGTGGCAGACTCAACCTAGGAATGCTAGAAAAAGACCATCTACAAATGTAGAGAGGATAAACTCTCTACATCCATGGTGTTATGCTTGGTCTGGGTAGGAATGAGCATAGGCTCAAAAGACTAGAACAGAGTCAAGAGTTCAAGGAGACTTAGGTGAAATGCTTGCCCAAGGGTCAAGGGTTTGGTTGACAAAAGAGTCAATTGAGGATTCAAGGAGTCATCTGACAAAGAAGTTGATAAAGAGGATTTCAGAGGGTTCAAGAGAAGTGAGGTAAGATTGAGCAGGACTAAGCTGAGGATACATTGAGTATGGAAACAGCTTAAGTACTGTGAAATAGAAGCTAATGGAACATTGTGGAAAGCTTGTGACTAAGTGAAGTAACAATAGAATGTTCCATGGAAAGGAAGGAAACAAAGATAACAAGAATAGAAAACAGAGATGAAAGGTATGCAATGAACACATTGCATGTTCTAGAGCACTCTAAAGAAAGAGAAAAACACCAGGTTGGGCTGGTCTACCATACAAAGAGATAAAACATAACATGCAGGGAACTTAGATATTGACTGTCCCCAGTTGGTCACCTGACTGTCACATGACACATGGGAATTTTGAATTGCTGCTAAAGTCAAGTGAAGTCCAGACACATCTCTCTCTTCTTCATACTTCTTCCATCTCTCCACAATGACACTGCAACTATACTCCATCATGTTCACCATCAACACCCTCCTATCACTTGTACAAACTGTCACTCCAGATCCTGAAAAGATAAAGGCTGTGATTGCATTCAACAATATCAATGAACAGCTGGATGTGGAGCTGATGGCCATGCTGGACAACAAGGAGGGGTTGGAGGAAGAGCAAGGGATGTGGCTTGAGAAGTGGGACACACTCCTGGTACATGGTAAGGCCATACTTGATATTGGCTTCTAACAGTCTACTAGGGAAAAGCCTCAGACTGCTTGAAGCAAGCCACCACTGTTGGTATTGAGGCCTGACTAAAAACTGGGATGGTGGAACAGATGCAGGATGTGGAGAAGACTGCACTCCAATGGAGGAAGCTCACAGAAAACCAGAAGGCAGCAAGTTTGGCAATGACTGACAAACCAACAGAGGAACTGGTTGCCAATCCTGTGATCCCCACTCAAGAAAGGTTGAATGCCACCAACACCTCATCCAAAGCAACAGTGGGCAAGTCATCCACCTAACCCCCAAAGCACATCTGCATGGATGTGATGACTGTGATGACAGACCTAGCACAGGTGCACTTTCTGGTTCCATTGTAACTCCACCATCTGACATGAATGCAGATTGAGAGAATGAGGAGGGCAGGAGCAAGAGTGGAGGCAAGGGTGGAGAAAAGAAAAGGGAGGGCTGATGATGAAGAAGATGAAAACAAGGTTGTCATCCACAAAGTTCCATGCCCAGAATGCAAGGCCAGAAA
Source organism: Boletales sp. KT-2023b (assembly GCA_038089675.1). Classification (NCBI taxonomy): domain Eukaryota; kingdom Fungi; phylum Basidiomycota; class Agaricomycetes; order Boletales; species Boletales sp. KT-2023b. The sequence continues at coordinate 50,140 of JBBPLE010000214.1, forward strand.
GGAAGTCTGCCAAGGGCTTGTCAGATGGACCTATGAGGTATGCATCTGCCTGAGGATGCAGTGCAACAAGTCAAATGGCAGAGGGAAGAGTTGGGTAGCAGGAGCAATGAGGGTAGAAGAGCTGGCCAACCCAGCCCCAGGTAAGTTACATCCTCCTACTGCCCCCACCAGTACTGATGGATGTGAAGTGACTCAAAACTGAACCTCAAAATGGAAGGCATTTCCCAATCTGCCAAAACACCATTGCAATGAAAACTCATCTGAAGAGGAGGAGAGCAAGGTCAAGGTGGTCAAGCCCATCCATCAGCCATCGAAGAAAAAGAAGGTTGAGGTGGTCATCAACCCATCTTGAGAACAGGCAGGCAGGCATGCAGATTGCATTGAAGCACATCAAGGTGGAAATGCTGAAGATGCAAGGGCAGATCAAGATAGCTGAGGTGGAGCTGGGGGAAATGGGCTCGTAGATGGGGAGGCTGGTGGAAAGGTTCACCAAAGTAGAGACTGCCTTGGAACCATAGATACATCCTGTAGTCAAGGTCCACATATCTGTAGATATCCATTCTGTGCACATCCAGTCTGCAGGAGCTTTAAGAAAAGAGGGAAAAAGGCAGGTAAGAAAACAAGTAAATGAAAAATCTTAAGAGGAACAAAACCAGATGCAAGCTACCACTTGACTTTGCTTCCTTGTTCAGCTTCCAACAACTTCTGTGATGGTTCATCACAGTCTAAAAGAACAGATGCAAGAAATGAAAACTGGATGCACAATGTGTGCTTGTTTGATGTACATGGGCAAAGGAAAGGACTAACATAATGAGATGGATGATGATGTAGACTGTCCAAGTGTGAAATGAGATTGTCTGTTGATAAGGATTTTTTTTTTTTTTTGAGTCAGAAAGACACCAGATAAAAACCAGGATGGAATGGAGGTCTTTGGATGAATACTGGAATAAAAAATATGTCCGAATGAAAGAGAGAGGGACTAGTCTGACCATATGGAGCATCCACCACTCTGGATGTGCTGTCAATGTGCACCAGGCCTGGACAATGTAATGGTACCTGCCAGATCACAGCATAACCATTGTATTCATGTGCATCTTATGGAACAAACCTCTGACCATTGGAATGGTCAGAGGAATGTGAAGCTTCACCATCTGATGAACCTGGCACTCATGACAGGTCCAAATGAACCACTTGATGTCATCAATGAGCAACAGCCACCAGAACCAAAGAAGCAAATGGGAGCAGACAGAAAAAACACCCTTATGACCAAGGCTGTCATGCACCTCCTGGATGAGACCATAATGACACTCCTCCAGAACAATGAGCTGATGTCATCCATGCAGTTCCTAGCAATAGAGGTTGCCACCAAGAAGGGAAAAGCAGGTGGTGGCATTGACAAAAGAGTGGAGGGTGGCATTGGAAAGGTCAGGCAGATGATGCTGAGTATCAAGGAAGTGATGGATTAGTTCTATCCACACATCCTGAGTGATGGCCTTGGTGGAACAAGGGATGACAGGATAATCTGGCAGTGGATCTGGATCAACAGTGCTAGTGGTGACAAGGATGGTGGGAGCAGTGGCAGAACAGGAGCACCTGTCAAGGTAAGTGAACAGTGGAAGGATGTGAAAATTGAGGAGATGAATGGCAAATGAATAAGCATCATCCAGCCATCCTTCAAAGTCATCCTCATCCAGAGGATCCTCCTCAGAAGGTGGATGACATGACAATCCATCAGCACCCATGTGATGAGTCACTGGGACATGAACAAGGTTAAAATGAAACAAGGGAATACCAGCAATCCATTGATTGATGGTTGTATTTGGTTGCAAGTCCAGATTGTTGATCATGCCCTTCACATACTTGGCATCCATCTTGACTGTAAAATTCATCAGCCCAAAAATGAAGATGTGGACCACTTGCAGCATGTGGAATACAGTGAGGTGCAAAACTGTTGCAATAACTAACCCTTGTGCAGTGCATGCAGCACACTGCAACCACCTGTGAGAATTTTGCTTAGCTTTGGTGGGGACAAATGGAGTACAAACCCCTAGCTACAAATCGGTCCCTGGGTCATGTGATCTGGACATATGGCTGTGGAGATATGGGCAATTCAAAACTGTAACACCATTGCAACAGTTTTGCACCTTACAATACACAATGTAAAATCTCAACAATAACATGTAATATTTGGCAATGTTTGGCCATATAGACAACAATACATATACAAATATCATGTCTGAGTTTGAATAAGTTCACAC